>JZSA01005451.1:0-30655 GCA_000956155.1 Cotesia vestalis | reverse complement strand
TAATTAATTAAAATAATTATTTATTAAATTTAAAATTTCCGAGAACGTAACAACCAAAAAAAATTTTCAAAAAGTACTTATTGATTGACTGGAATGACAGAATTCCAACCATCGAGAGTGTACCAGATGTTGAAGGCACGCTTGAATATTTATCAACCGAGCTGCTTATAATAGTTCAGAAAAACTTCCGCGAGATGGATAAAACCTTTTATTTATTCATGAAGTTATCGTTTAATCATTATTTGGTTTGGTTTTGTGTGAGTAGAGGTATGAAGGGCGTTGTTTACATTTGACAATCCAACCCTTATCCCGCATGGCCGTCTGACGCTCTAATTATTTTTAATCTTTAATTTAATTTTATTTTTTTTCTCCATTTTTTTTTTTATTTTGTTTAATTTGTCTTAACATAAATATCAATTTTCATTTTACACAAATTGTTTATTTAATATTTTTCAACTTTGTTTAAAAATGACGAATTCTAAAATTGCCACATCAACAACACCAACAAGGTATTTATTAACTTTGAACAATCAAAACTATTTTATAGATTGACTCTATTATTTTTATTTATTAATTTATTTATTTTTAGTAATGGCAAATGTATGATTGATAAAATTGGAGATTCTGGGGGCTTATTTGATCTTGTGGTGCGTCCGATGTTTCAGCAAGGCCACGAAGGAGAACTTTGCAGTTGGTTGAAAGAGTTTAGCCTCATAAGAACGACGTTAGGATGCCAACAGCCCGAATGTCAGGGTAAAACTCTAGCTTGGAATACTGCTCGGGTTATCGATAGATACACGTGGGTTTGTCCTACGTGTTCTAAAAAACAATCTATCAGAGAAGGTTCTTTTTTTATGGGAGTTAAAGGGGATTTTAGAACGTGCCTTCAACTTATTTTAGCTTGGTGTCAGGATATTCCGTCAGACATTGCAGCGAATAATTTTGGTATAAAGATTTTATTTTAATAAATTTTTAACTGTTCAAAAAAGTAAAAGTCAATTATTTTTTCTGATACTAATGAATAGTTTTATTTTTATTTTTATTACAGAAATTAAAGAGCATGTAATCAAAAAAGTTTATGAGAGATGCAGCCAAGTCGCTGAATTTTATGTTAACTCTCACCCAGAAGATTTTAAACTTGGTGGCCCAGGTTGCGTTGTTTTAGTTGATGAATTTCCCAGTGGGTATATGACAGACACAACTCCTGATGTAACTACTACAAGGAAACGTAATAATAATTCACAGCCAATTCTTTGTATTGCTGAAGCAAGTCATTTGCCTCCACGAATGTGGTTGCATATCATCAAAGCTTTACCTGAGGTAACAATAACTTTTTATTGAATAATTTATTTATTAAAATTTTGGTAATCATTTACAAGTGAGGTCCACCCTATTTTTGACCATATCTAAATGAAAAATTAACATTTTTTAATTTTTTTTATATTGCTTGTTTTTACGGCACATTTATATTCATAAAAAATATCGTGAAAAAAAATAAAGATTTCGATAGCTTTTTTGCCTTTAAAATTTGGAAAAAATTTTGGCTCATGTTTTTGGATAAAATTTCTATTTTATCTTTTTTTGATCTATTTTTTTTTAAAGTTCATAATTAAACAAGCAATTAAAAAAAAAAAAAGAAACGTTGAATATCACAATTTTCTAAAAAATTTATAAATTTTATACTGGGTAAAAAAAAATTTCAGATAGTAGCTAGTCTAATCCAGATTACAATGGGTATAATCCAGATATCGCCCAGTATAATCTGGATTATACTAGCTACTATCTGAAATTTTTTGTCACCACAGATATCACTGAGTATAATCTGGGATGATATCCAGTGCCATCTTGTTCTTTCTGTGTGGACACCCAATAAAACTAAGAATAATAATAATAATAATAATAATAATAATAATAATAATAATAATAATAATAATAATTTTCAATATTTATTTTCTCTAAAGACTGGTTTTATAATACTGTATATTCTTAGTTTTATTGGCTCTCCAGTCTAATACAACAATTTTTTCTCTAATTTTTCGCAATATTGTTAGCATGTGTTTCACTCTAGGAATAGCTTAACAGGTAGCGCCGTTCGAATTATTTTTCCAGTCAAATTTATCTTGAATGACAAATTTAGATATAAATTGAGGATAAATTGTTTATGCCTGGAGGGGAACACAGGCTAACAATATTACGAAAAATTAGAGAAAAAATTGTTGTATTAAACTGCGCGGAAAGAACAAGATGACACTGGATATCATCCCAGATTATACTGGGTAAAAAAAAATTTCAGATAGTAGCTAGTCTAATCCAGATTACAATGGGTATAATCCAGATATCGCCCAGTATAATCTGGATTATACTAGCTACTATCTGAAATTTTTTGTCACCACAGATATCACTGAGTATAATCTGGGATGATATCCAGTGCCATCTTGTTCTTTCTGTGTGGACACCCAATAAAACTAAGAATAATAATAATAATAATAATAATAATAATAATAATAATAATAATAATAATAATAATTTTCAATATTTATTTTCTCTAAAGACTGGTTTTATAATACTGTATATTCTTAGTTTTATTGGCTCTCCAGTCTAATACAACAATTTTTTCTCTAATTTTTCGCAATATTGTTAGCATGTGTTTCACTCTAGGAATAGCTTAACAGGTAGCGCCGTTCGAATTATTTTTCCAGTCAAATTTATCTTGAATGACAAATTTAGATATAAATTGAGGATAAATTGTTTATGCCTGGAGGGGAACACAGGCTAACAATATTACGAAAAATTAGAGAAAAAATTGTTGTATTAAACTGCGCGGAAAGAACAAGATGACACTGGATATCATCCCAGATTATACTGGGTAAAAAAAAATTTCAGATAGTAGCTAGTCTAATCCAGATTACAATGGGTATAATCCAGATATCGCCCAGTATAATCTGGATTATACTAGCTACTATCTGAAATTTTTTGTCACCACAGATATCACTGAGTATAATCTGGGATGATATCCAGTGCCATCTTGTTCTTTCTGTGTGGACACCCAATAAAACTAAGAATAATAATAATAATAATAATAATAATAATAATAATAATAATAATAATAATAATAATTTTCAATATTTATTTTCTCTAAAGACTGGTTTTATAATACTTTATATTCTTAGTTTTATTGGCTCTCCAGTCTAATACAACAATTTTTTCTCTAATTTTTCGCAATATTGTTAGCATGTGTTTCACTCTAGGAATAGCTTAACAGGTAGCGCCGTTCGAATTATTTTTCCAGTCAAATTTATCTTGAATGACAAATTTAGATATAAATTGAGGATAAATTGTTTATGCCTGGAGGGGAACACAGGCTAACAATATTACGAAAAATTAGAGAAAAAATTGTTGTATTAAACTGCGCGGAAAGAACAAGATGACACTGGATATCATCCCAGATTATACTGGGTAAAAAAAAATTTCAGATAGTAGCTAGTCTAATCCAGATTACAATGGGTATAATCCAGATATCGCCCAGTATAATCTGGATTATACTAGCTACTATCTGAAATTTTTTGTCACCACAGATATCACTGAGTATAATCTGGGATGATATCCAGTGCCATCTTGTTCTTTCTGTGTGGACACCCAATAAAACTAAGAATAATAATAATAATAATAATAATAATAATAATATTTACAAACTTAATTTTATTACAGCCACAATATGGCAAACCGGTCTTGGAGTTTGTGAAGAAATTCAAGAGTCAACGCGTGGAGCTGTCAAGCAAATAATAACAAATCATTTATGGAGACAAAGGTATGGATCAATACCTTCAGTAGCCTTTCAAAATATGCTCAATCATATTGTCGAGTGTTACCGTTTCACTTGAATATTTTGATAATTGAAACTTAAAATGAGCAATAGCCTTTTTTTTAAGGCATTTTATTTTGACTAAAAATTACCATTTACTTTTTTTATATTAAAAAAAAAAAAAAAAAGTCTTCCAAGTGAGCTTCGGATGACGTTTGAGACTGACTCAAGTGCCTCTCGTATAGCTAATTGATATTTTATTATTCTGAGAGATTATTTAGTAAGGAGAATATTTAATTTTAATGTCATTTTATTGAAAATAATTATTGGCTCTATCATTGATATATTCTGTTAACTTTTAAATATTTTATATTAATATCAGCAAGTAATTAACAAATTTATAAAATGCTGATTGCAATTATTTTAAATACAACAGCTTTTATTATTTAATAATTTTATCTATTTTATTAATGCACAATGTTAATTTTATTATAAAGTTATTCTCAAAAATAACCATTGATATTTACAGCAATTTAAAGGATATGTGACAAAAAAAATTTTTTTTAGTCGACACTGATTTTAAAATGTTACTCTTCCAAAAAAAAATTATTTCGTTACTTATATCCCTTTAATTTGAATTAAGTGGTTTAAAAATTTAATTTAAAACCCAATTAATTAAAATGATTTAATTATTCGTTTTAAAAATATGATATTATAAGTATATACTCATAAACTTTAACAAAATATATTTTGATTAAAATAAGTATTTTACTTAAAATATTTTATTTTATTAAATCGTTACTGCACATATTATTAATACACACGAATTATATATAAACGCACATACATTGCATATTAAAAAAAAATAAAATTTGTAAATCGTTATAAAGTTATAATTTTAATGTTTACAAAATAACATTTATCTATATTGTTTCGTTCATTATTTTTCTGTATTCACGTTGATCGTCAACCATTTTTTTATAAACTTTGTACTTTCTTAAGTGATACCTAAAGAAAAATAATAAATTAAGTATACAATTAATTGTTGATTGTAATTATTAAATATCACTTTAAAACTTACTGATAAGAAACAATTTTGGGTTTAACAATATTAGCAGAGCCCGCCATAGCTCTGATGGCTTTATTGACAGACGGGAATGATTTCGCGGCACAAGAGCCCAAAATAGCAGCACCTAACAGAACAGATTCTCGTTCTTTAGGAATAAGAATCGGGAGTCCAAGAACATCAGCTTGAATTTGAACGAATAATGGATTCTGACTAAGACCACCGCATATTAAAATCGTTTCTATTTTATGACCCGCTTGAATTAAAGCTTCTAGAATGTGTTTAGTACCATACTGAAACATAAAAAAAAATATGTAAAATTATTTATTATTGTGGTGAAGGGGGTATACTGGTCTAGGCATTTGAAAAAATCGATATTTTTGCATATTTTCAAAATTTAGACCCTTAAAAATATGTCCTTAAATGGATTTTTCAAAACTCGAATTATTTTCGGAGATACAGTGGATTTTGTGACACAGCTGCTTCTGCTTCTGTGAGCTTCTTTTTTCTTTAAAAGAAGGTAGAACAGCTTAGCAGAAAGAACTTCACAAAACATCGAGTATGAAGTAGAAGAAGGCCTAATGTATAGATCTGGGATCGCCGATTAATCCAAAGTGAGTATTAAATATTATTATACGAATTATTCTACTAGAATTGTTTCTCAAACTTTAAACGCGATTTTCTCGAAACTACTTTTTTTGAAGTGGTTGACATGATATCTCAAGTTTTACCTAACCGATTTCTTTAAAATTTGGTGGGAATCTTTTTTTATACATTTCTCTATCGCGTCAGCCTTAGATTAAGAAAAAATTCAATTTGGAGTATTTTTAAAAAATTCGAAAAGGTAAAAAAAATTGATATTTCATGTCGACACGATTTTGTGAATTTTTTTTTTACTAAGGTCAACGCGATAGCGAAATCTTTACAAATTGAGAATTTAAAAAAATTTTTTTGTTTCAGATCACTACAAGAGTTGGAATCATGTCAACCAAGGTGCACCGTTTTTTTTGTAGCCCCCACTTCACTAGTCTGTAATTTGTCAAATTTATCATTTTTTTTTTTTCAATTTTTTTTTATATTCTTGAAATGTCAATAAACATAATATAAAAAAACGGATGGTAAAAATGTTTTTCATTTTTTTTATGTTAGTTTGAAAAATGTCTAAAATTTAGTCATCTAGACCAGAATACCCCCTGTTTAGTAAATTACAAATATTTATAATTATATACTGTGAGAGCTTGCATGGTAGAGAGATAAAGGAGCGCAAGATCTTCTTCGTTGGAAGACAGAGATAGTCCAGAAATCATTCCCAGTAAAGTTGGATCAGCCAGTGGTGATCGGTTGCCATGAAAGTCTGGCCAGACGTGTAAATCTTTTGTAAGAAAAGAAATATCTGGATAATTATTTTGTTCAGCCATGGACTTAAGAAGATCCGAAAGATATTGTTGAACATGCCTAAAAAATTAAAATAAAAATTATAAAAATTTTAGAGATTTTTTTTAGCAATAGCTCACATTTTTCCGTAAATTTTGGCCCGTATTTCTGCTGCAGCAGCATGATTTTCAATAATATGATCAAGTAATTTCCCCGTAGTACTTTGACCTCCTTCATTTAGCCAAAGTGAAGGTACCATCGCACTGTAATAAGGCCCCCAGACTCCTCCAACAAAGATAGCTGTCTCGCTAACTGCCATATGACAAGTCGACGTCCCACAAATGAGCCCAAGTCTGGTAGTAAAACTGTCAGACACTCCTGAAGCCGAGCAACCAATCATTCCAAGACCGCCTGCATGCGCGTCTATTATTGAAGTTCCAACGGGCGTGCCTTCATTCAATCCAAGCTCCGTCGCTGCTATTGATGATAAACCTTTACCTACTGGTTCACCAGGAGCCTGCACTTTACTTCCTATTCGTTTCCAATTATCGTCTTTAAGAGACGCAAGTCCGATTTTGTTGAGAAAATCTTCGCACCAGCCATTCTCTCCTTCGGCATTCGCCTGGTAATTCCATTTACACACCAGCGAGCATAATGATCTACAATAAAATTAATTACTAATCGTTTTTAAAAATTTAATTTTTTAATTTTGTAATTTTAACCTTGTCTCACAGCCAGTTGCTTTCCAAGTTAAAAAATCCGGCAAGTCAAAAATTAGTTTCGTTCTATTCCATGACTTGGGCAGGTTTTTCTTCACCCACATGATCTTCGGGATCTCCATTTCTAACGACACTTTTCCTCCAACGTATTTTAGCATGTCGTGGCCCATCATATTGATGAAATTAGCTTCTGCTTCAGCGCGGTGGTCCAGCCAAAGGATAACATTACGATTGTCGTCGCCAGTTGAACTGGCAGTTACCGGTTGTCCGTTTTCATCACAGAGGACTAGTGAACATGTTGCAGCAAATCCTATTCCTTTTATTAGGTTTTTTGGAGAATCGTGGACAACTGTCTGAAATAATTTTAAGTAATTTTATCGACGGTCTAATTAGCAATTGGCCTAACTCTTTATTTTGTAGAGGCTGATTTTTTAACATTTTTTAACTCTAAAATTGAGTTAGACAATTTGCTAATTAGAACGTCGATTTGTAATTTTTTTAAAATAAATCCTTTCGAAATTAAATCGAGAATTATTTTCTCGGTCAAAAAATAAATATTGTAAACAATAAAATTTTGATTTTTGAAAGGATTTTTTTTTTAGTAATTATTTACAAGTGGGGTCTCCACCATTTTAATTTTAATTTTTTTGAACGAAATTTCTATTTGATTTTATTGATATATTTTTTTTTAAAAGTACATAGAAAAATGAACATTAAAAAAAAAAAGTGGATTATCACAATTTTAACAAATTTTCAGAAAAATTTATAAATTTTTTAGAAAATTGTGATATTCAAATTTTTTTTTAATTGTTCATTTTTTTATTTACTTTTCAAAAAAAAATATATCAAAAACATCAAAAAAAAAAAAAACATAAATTTTATCCCAAAATATGGCAGCCAAAATTTTTTCCAACTTTTGAAGGCAAAAAAGCTATCGAAATCTTTATTTCTTTCTTTCACGACATTTTTTATCAAAAATGCGCCGTAAAAACAAGCAGAATCAAAAAAAATTTGAAAATATTAATTTTTTACCTCGATATGTTCAAAAATAGAGTGAACTCCACTTGTAAATAATTACCTTTTTTTTTTACTACTTATTAAAAAATTTTGATCTAAAAGAATTTCTTAAAACTGTAATCTAGTCCAGTTGGTCACTTTTGAAAATTCGATTTTATTTTTACATTTTTCAAATGTATATTTATCTTAGAATTCCTGGAGATATGTTCGCAGATTAACTTCTAGTAAGATTTTTTATTTAAAAAAAACTTAAAATGCTTTTTTCTCAAAATTACCTTTTCATAATAATTTTTACTGAGGTAAAAGACCCCATTAGTGGCACTCTTGAACCTTATTAGTGGCATTTTTTCTTTCAATGAAAAAATGTTCTACTTGAAATAAAAATTAAAAATTTTTTTGATCTAAAGGTCTTAAAGATTAGAAATAATATATTCATAAAAAAAATTAATAATTTAATTAATTGAATAAGTACCAAAATCTAAGAAAGTGTCACTAATCGGGTCTTTTATCCTATTTTTTATTGTAAAAAAATTTTTAAAAATTTTAATTTTTGTAATTTAAGACTTCATTTACCTTCCCTAAGAATTTTTATAAACATATCTGTTATAGCAAACTTGAAGAAAATTCTTAAAAATCGCCTATTTTTTTTTTATTTATTATTTTTTTTTTTTTAGCCAACGAATTAGATTAAAGAAGAAATTAATTAAGTGAATTATTTATAATGAATTCATTTAAAGTAACTTAAATAGTCAAATACTTATAAAAGTACAATTTTTTTATTTCTTCAGAAGATAATAAAAAAAACAAACGAATTATCAATGTTACTTTACGCTAAAATTTCATAAAAAATAATTCTTCAATAACTATTTGAATCTGCAAAAATTAAAAAGTAAAATGCAATAAATTTGACTTAATTTAAATCACTAAATTACCTTGACAACTCGCTTTACAGCTTGCCAGATATCTTCTGAAGACTGTTCATAAAAATCTGGAATGCTATTGAAAGTTTCAATAGGATAAGTCGATAATTTAATGAGTTTCCCATCAGAATCGAATAACGCAGCTCGAACACTTCCTGTTCCAACATCAACTCCAACGTAATACTCCATTGCAATGTTTGTTATGTAAAATACAGTTTTAAACTGCAATCTAAAATAGACAACAGCAAACTAAAATTAATATTAAGTCTATAAAATAATTCTATATTCTTACTTAGATAAAATCACCGAGGGATCAGAGAGTCTAAAAAATTTGTACTGATTAACTGACTTGCGATAACAGAGCTTGAACGTCTGAATAAAAACGAGAAAAAGAATAATAAAAGTAAATATACTCACACTGATCATACGTTATTTAAATTATTATTTAAGTTTGTATGTAAATTTGTGCATCGCTGGGAAAATTGTAAATTAAAAAACTAGTTACGTATTCTTCATATTATCATTCATATTTCTAGTTTACTAATTGTAAGATAATAATTCTAGTTGATGGTCTTTTTTTATTTTTACAGTGATTGGTTTTGTTATTGACAATGTAAAATTGTAAATTATTGGATGCATTATTTGCAATTGACAGTCAGATTGAAATTGCCTTGGGAATAGTTGTCGTGGCCTTTCCAATATTATCATCGCTTATTTCATATATATAGAATAATTCACATCCACGTGACTTTGTGTATCTTAGATGTAATTAAAAACAGATCACATGGAGCTTGACATCAGGTTTCAATAAAGTTTACAAGTCAACTAGAGAATTTAATTCATTAATAGTTCTGTAATGTAAATAATTAAACAAAGTTATTTAATATTGTTTTATTATAAATACATAAGTTATTTATTTTCTAAAACACATATTCAGTTACTAACCTTAAAAATGGTGCGGTTTAAAAACAGGTTAGATAAATTTTTATTATTTTTATTTTTGAGTAATGTATTTTTTTTTTTTTTTTAATAATTATAAATTTTTGCAGGTATTTTACTATTCAAGTAATACCGAAGAAAGAGTCAAAGCCGTTAGTATTAAAAACGTCAACATTGCAAGCGGCGATTCAGAAAGAAGTTCAAAATACTTATGGAGAAAAGGGATTAGCCACTATTAGCACTGGATTTAATGGTAATTTTGCAATTAAATTTTTTTTTATATATCGACAGTCTAATTAGCAATTGGTCTAACTTCTTATTTTGTAGAGAGTAATTTTTTAACATTTTGATGTAGCAGTAGTCCAATTATAAATTTTTTGAATTATCTAAATGACATTAAAGTTAGATGAGGATCAATTTAGCAGATAATAATTAATTTAAAAAATTTTTTTAATAAATAAATTATCGCAAAAAATATGAAAAGAAAAAATTGACATTTAGAAAATTAAAAAAGTAAAAAATGCAATTTTTCAGAAATAGTTTTTCGGAGCAAATTTATTGTTAAAAAATTGCATTTGTAGTTTTTTTTAATTTCTAAATCTCAATTTTTTTTATAAATTTTTTTTTGCCATAATTTATTTGTTACAAAAATTTTTAAAATTATCAACCATCTGCTAAGTTAATTTTCATATGATCCGAACCAAAATATTATATCTCTATTAAATATTAAATGGTTTTTTAAAGTGAGAATAAATTTTTATCTAATCGTTTTTTCGAACAAATGGAAGATTTTTTAAAATATAGTTAGACAATTTGCTAATTAGACCGTCGATATAAACAATTAATTAATTAATATTTTTTTTTTTTTTTAAAGCTAAATATTGTAATACACATACAAAAATAGCGTTAATAAGATGCCGGCATGGACCACATAATTACTTAATTAGCACTATTCCTAAAGTAATTGACATTGGAGGTACAACAGTATCTATAAAAATACTGTATGTTGGTGCAACTATGAAGAAATGTTTTGCATTTATAAGAGTACGTATATTTAAAATTTTTAAATTGAAATTTATATTTATGGTAATAATTTACAAGTGGGGTCCCCTATTTTAATTTTCATTTTTTTGAACGAAATTTTTTTCTGGAAATTTCTATGACACTGAAGTTGAAAGACATAAAAAATATTCTTAGAATTTTTGGCAATTAAATTATTATAAAAAAAATGTAATTTAAAAATTTCACATGTGAAAATTAATAAAAATTACAAGTGAAAATTTTTAGAAGAATTTTTTTATTGTCATTGATTTATTATAAAAACTTTTAAAATTGACAGCTGACGGCTAACTTCAGTATTATAAATTTTTATACACATATTTTTTTTTTCAAAAATACATTAAAAAAATGAACAATTAGAAAAAAAAATTGATTATCACAATTTTAACAAATTTAAAAAAAAATTAAAAATTTTTTAGAAAATTGAGATATTCAACTTTTTATTTTTTTAATTGTCCGTTTTTTTATGTACTTTTAAAAATAATACGTACTGTAATACACATACAAAAATAGCGTTAATAAGATGCCGGCATGGACCACATAATTACTTAATTAGCACTATTCCTAAAGTAATTGACATTGGAGGTACAACAGTATCTATAAAAATACTGTATGTTGGTGCAACTATGAAGAAATGTTTTGCATTTATAAGAGTACGTATATTTAAAATTTTTAAATTGAAATTTATATTTATGGTAATAATTTACAAGTGGGGTCCCCTATTTTAATTTTCATTTTTTTGAACGAAATTTTTTTCTGGAAATTTCTATGACACTGAAGTTGAAAGACATAAAAAATATTCTTAGAATTTTTGGCAATTAAATTATTATAAAAAAAATGTAATTTAAAAATTTCACATGTGAAAATTAATAAAAATTACAAGTGAAAATTTTTAGAAGAATTTTTTTATTGTCATTGATTTATTATAAAAACTTTTAAAATTGACAGCTGACGGCTAACTTCAGTATTATAAATTTTTATACACATATTTTTTTTTTCAAAAATACATTAAAAAAATGAACAATTAGAAAAAAAAATTGATTATCACAATTTTAACAAATTTAAAAAAAAATTAAAAATTTTTTAGAAAATTGAGATATTCAACTTTTTATTTTTTTAATTGTCCGTTTTTTTATGTACTTTTAAAAATAATACGTACATCAAAAACATCAAAAAAAGATAAAATAGAAATTTTATCCAAAAACATAAGAGCCAAAATTTTTTCCAACTTTTGAAGGCAAAAAAACTATCGAAATCTTTATTCTTTTTTCATGATACTTTTGATCATAAAGGCGCCGTAAAAATAAGCAGAATAAAAAAAAATTAAAAAACGTTAATTTTTCACTTAGAAATGGCCAAAAATGAGGTGGACCCCACTTGTTAATAATTACCAAAATTATTAGCGAATGTTTATTGGTTCAAAAATTTACTTGACGATGTAAATTACCATATTAAGTAGAAAAAGTATCATCTTTCTTAAAAAAAAAAAACAATTTTTTATGGTAAAATCTTAATTAAGAAATTTATTACAAATTATTTTTACTAATGGTTACAAGTTTTTTCTTTAAAAAAAAAATAACTCATTATTTATTTATTAAATAATTTTTTAATACAATAAAAAATTAAATTTTGAGAAATTTTAATTTTGATTAAAAACTAATTTCAGGATTACAAATAATTTAATTATTAGGAAGAAATATTACGCCATTATTAGATTGTTATATTTATTGTCATCAAAACATTAGTTACATATGTTTATAAAATTTTTGTTAATTCATTGCAAGGTTAACTTATGCCACCAAAATATATCTAACAAAAAACAACAACAAAAAAAAAAAACTGTTACTTTTCCTTCATTAACAAGGACACTCCGGTTCTGAGAGCTTATGAAAGACTATAAATCAACAAATAATCTTCAATTGTTCAATTACATGTGTCATTGAAATGGTTACATAACTACTTCAAAAATTAAAAATTAATTTTTCATGAAAATTAACTTATCAGATAGTTGATAATTTTAAGAATTTTTGTAACAAATAAATTATGGCAAAAAAAAATTTATAAAAAAATTGACATCTAGAAATTTTAAAAAACTAAAATTGCAATTTTTTTTAAATAATTTTTTGAAGCAAGTTTATTTGTTAAAAAAAATCAAAAAATTGTCAAGTGACAGCTAACTTTAATAATGTCATTAATTTTGTAATTCTGAAGTTAGCCGTCAGCTATCAATTTTAAAATTTTAATAACAAATCAATTACAATAAAAAAATTTTTCTAAAAATTTTCACTTATAATTTTTATTAATTATGACATGTGAAACTTTTTAATTAATTTTTTTTTTAGTAATTGCATTATCATAAAATTTTTAAACAATTTTTATTGTCTGCCAACTTCAGTGTCATTTAATTGTTCAAAATTCTTTCCAAAAAATTAAAATAAATTTCGACATACTCAAAGATATTTTTTATAATTAGCAAAAAGTATAATTTCTAAATTTTTTACTCCATTTTTTGTGTAGCTTGCAAGCAAAAAATGAATTACAAATGATTAATAAATAATAATTTCCTTTTTGATTTCAGAAGTACCAGACAAAAAAATTAGAATCAATGTGGGCGAGTTTGAAGAACGACAATGAGAGAAAAAAAATGATTGACGCGTTAATGACGCTGACTCCCGCGATGAAAAACTTTCAATAACGACGTAAATTACTTCATAAAATAGTAATTACCCATAAATTAGTGAATATTTCACGAGTAATTAAAAATAACGATCAATTAATTCTTATTGTTAATTAACAAAAACTAATAACCGTGATAATAAATTCTTGTACATATTTAAAATAATTTAAATCTCACGATAAATCAAGCATGCTGTTCACAACAATAAATTTTATTGGTCTTTATCTTGAAATTGCCAGTGAAAGTCAACAAAGACATAACATGGAAATTTAAATTCCCTCTCCCTCGATCCCCAGTTAGTCTCCCTCTACAACTTTCTTTCTCTTTGGCAGCATATGAAAATTGGATCATCAGTTGGTAGTACTTCTTGACCCTAGCCAGAGGTCTTCCGACGACCATGCCACCGCTGGAGCTTAGCCCGCATAGAACATCTGCCATTCTGCAGGGTTGCGCTCGCTAAAACTCCATCTACATTTGCCCTCACTCCATTCCATACTTATACAGTTGTTGTTGTTGTTAGGATACTGAACTGTTGATTGGTGTTGAGTAGCCGATGCCTACTGCTAATAAGTGTATTTGTGTCCGCACCTAGTGTTTGCTTAGTATCTGTGTTCATCACCGATTAGATCGTCTAACAACCCGAGAAAAATTATACATTCATTTATTAATTCGCCAACTTCGGTTCTCTTAACATTTCAGAAACTGCCTTTATTATAACTCACAGTGTCTCTTTTATTTTATTTTTAAAAAAGTGTTGGTACGTTAAAATTATTCATTTTATAAAAATTGCCATTTTTATTTTCTTTTTATTACTATTATTATTATTATTCTTACTTTTTATCAGCACCGGGATATAATTAAGATATTATCGAGCACGAGGAGTGAATGTGCTCAGCTATATGCGAGTCAAGGTGGAGTCAGGATCCAAAAGGATCATCAAGATCATCAATGTCTTCCAATAATTTCGACTCAGATTCTCCATCAATTTTTCAGGTAAATTTATTCAATTTTTTTAAATAAATTTACGCAAAAATTATTATGACGTTAAACTTAGCAGCTACTTGATAATTTTTTAATTTTATTTAACAAACAAATCTTTTCTGAAAAATTATTTTTAAAAAATTGCATTTATAATTTTTTTTAATTTCTAAATGTCAATTTTTTTTCTCATTTAATTTTATGTATTAAAAAATTTATTTGTTAAAAAATTCTTTATTAAAAATTTGTTAAAAAATTGTCAAAAAATTCTAAAAATTAATAAATATCTGCTAAATTAATTTTCATAAAAATTATTTAATAAACTTTTAAGTTAAAAAAAAATATTTTTATTTTATTAATTCAATGCTCTCGTTACTGACATAATAGTTATCGATCGGAAAGAGTTTTATGATGTTACGTACAAATGCGATTTATACCAGAATATTTTCTATTTTATTTTATTAAATAAAAATTTTTATTTACAGAAATAAAAATAAATAACTCGAGGACAATTATAATAATGAGTTGATTGTGCGTTAATTTGTAATGTAAACGAAAGTGAAGACAAATAAAGTAAAATAACGGATTGAGAATGACCTCCTGTGATAATTTCCGGTGCATCTGGCTCGTTCCCTCTGTTAGATCTCCAAGAATTTGGTATGACACCCTCTTACACATTACGCGGCGTAATAATAGCGTATGTGTAGACCGCGAATGTATGTGACATTAAATTCGTGTTGATGGCATCTGTCTGACGGAGTTGCGGTGTCCGCGATAGAATGCAGTACGCGTGCCGTCCACCCGGGGCCAAGGGATATATTTACACATAGAATGTCTCATTAATTTTCTTTTAAACATCTACACGCACACATTACGAGTCTACGTGCCTTTAAATACAAAAAAAAAAGGTGGGCTATGTAATATCTGTTGATTTATTTATAAATACTCATTGTCGTATAAATAAATTACTTTTTATTTTTATCATTATTATTATTATATACTTATATGTGTATATAATAAAAAAATAAGCAAATTTGTCTACTCCGCAGGTCGAGTTTCTTCTTCACAAACATCTTAATCAGGCGTTGTCATTTTTACAACTGGTGGTTTTAATTTCCTCGTTGTTTTTGTACCAATGCCGCTGATTTTTTGGAACCCACCAGAAATTATTGACAACTCCAGTCCATTGATAAATTTTTTATTATTTACCTGACCACCATCACCAACATACTGAACTTTCTTCAAATTACTATTTTCTCCAAGTAAAATTTTTCCGCCGTCGCCGTAGTACACAAGATCACCAAAATTATCTCCAATTATTCTCAACACTCCGCCGTCACCGATTATTTTTATTTTAGCATGATTATTGACGATTGTAACTTGACAACCGTCACCAATTATCTCTAATTGCCGATGATTGACCTCCATTTTAATAATTAGATTATCTCCGTAAAAAAGACCGCTCTTAGATTCGTGTATTGGTCTCCTGTCCTTGGGTTTGTAATTGTTAAAACTTGAATTGACATTATTATTATTATTATTTATATCACTAATATTATGACTGTCCAATTGATTTTTGATATTCATTGTCGTACTTTCTTTTAAGGTCCCGAAGAGTGTCCTGAGCTATTGAAGGTCTTCTTAAGAGGGTCGCGTACTTCTTGTGACACTTATTGACTTTAAATAAGTGTTTCCTGTGTCTCAGTTGACGCCTCAGTGCTTCCATAATCGGCAAGCGCGTTCATATAAAGTGTCCGGCCCCTCGACGACGTTGTATGTTTTTTTTTGCTAGCCAATAAACTGCAATAATCCTCGGTTATTCCCTCGGTTATATCATTCGTTAAATTATAACTAGGCTCTATCTCTCTCTCCCACTTTATTTTGTTACACTCATACTTTCGTTGAATCTTATGTATTGAAAGACGCTTATTTTATCACATGAGACCTGTTATCGCTTAGATACAAACATTTATCTCTATTATCTGAATCTTAATACTTGGTTTTATTGAATCAATCAAATCATTAATCTAAAAATTTAAACTTCAACTATGACCTTTAAATTTATTATCTTACTTTGCAAATAATTATATTTATCAATGGTAAATATTATTAGTTAATGATAAGGACAAGTGAATGAATTGTATATTAGATTGAAATTAACATTTTTTATTTTCATATACAAACACTTATTGTAGTGCATGTTATTGAATGATAAGATATTATGATAATCATAAAGTGAGAGTGAGGAAGTGGGAATGGAGCAAATAGAATATAATCGTCGAGCGATAATGATTTAACTGTTTTGACAGCAGTGGGAAGTCCCGACAATCGAGTTTATAATATCAGTATGACGTGACGATAGTTTTACTAAGATATATTGCTGTAGATGATGATCGTTAATAACACGTGGTAATTGGATTTCGAAAGTAAAATTCGATTACCATTTAATTTTATCACCTTAAGAGTAAATTGTCTTCGTTAATAATCTTTCATAGTCAATTTCCTGATTTAAATAGTCGACTCAATTATTTTACCTTTGCCGAATAATTTACTCCATTACTTGTCCATTCGCTCTACCAAGTTTTGCTTGTAATTTTTGGTAATTGTTTAGTCTCACGGTCACGTGGTTTTTTTTTGGTAAAACAAGTGTGAAAAATTAACACTTTAATACATTTTTAAAAATTTTTTTAAAATTATTCTATTTTATTGTAGATTTGCGAGCTAAATCATGAAAATTTTTGAAAATAAAATTTTTAATTAGTTTTTTTTTTTTTTTTTAAATATTTTAAATCAACAAAAAATCTTTTATAAAATATGTTTATTGTGGTCTACCGATTTTTAGAATTTTTTTTCTGTACTCTACGGGCAAAAACAAATAATTAAAAAAAAATTTTTATTATTTTTATCATTAAAAAAAAAAAAATATTTTTTTTTATTTTTCGATTTTTAATTAAATCAAAGAAAAAAATGTGATTGTTAAAAAAAATTTTTCAAAAATATCAATTTTTTAAATAATTTTCCCTTAAAAAAATTTACTTTTTTAAAAAAATCATTTTTTTAATTAAAAAAATTTTTATGAAATAAAAAAAAAAGGTGATGATAAAAAAAACTCTAACTATAATTTTTATAGGTTGAAATATTGTATACCGTATTACTAACTAGATAATTGATTTTTTTTTTATATTGATTATTATTAATATTATTTTTTTTTATAAAAATAACACAGTTGTTTATAGTAATAAATTTAAATTTATTAGCTGATAAATAATTGTAAAGAGAAACATAAAATAATCAATCAAAAGATATTTTTTTTCCAAAAAAACATAAATCTAAATTTGAATAAATTAATATATCTCGTTCATATTTAATAATAACTGACATATCTCATATCCTAGCAGACATTAAAAAAAAATTCTAACATTATATTTTATTGGCAGGACGCGCAAGAGAAAGAAGCCAGAATAAATGATGAATTAACCAAGGACTCCGAAATAAATAAAGAGATTGATAATGATAATATTAAAAAATTGGAGCTGATGCCAGTACCTCCTTTATACGTCACTCGACAGGACTCCGGTGTGCCTGAGGATCTTGCGTCACCATGCGCGAAAGATTCAGCGCAAAACGAGGAGAACTTGGATGACACAGGCAACAGCGATTGCAATGTCACGGTAATTCATGTGTCAGAAGCATTAACGGAGAGTAAGGATAACAAGGATGGCAGTGATAGCGGAGTTGAAGGATGTACGACAGAAGTAGTCCAGGTAATTTAAAACCTCAAAATAATTTATGGAATAAAATCTGTTTGATAAATCCCAAGATTATTATTAATTTAAAATTTATTTTTATTAGACAAACGGTTATTCGGGAAGTTGCAACGGTCTGGATGAAGTTAGTTGCGATTCGAGTCTAGTGAGTTGCTGTTCAGTGTACGAAGATCCTTGCGGACAACTTCCAGACGACCTGAGGCTAACTCCAGGTGCTGGTAGTAGCGGGGAAGCCAGTGGATCATCCCGGATAGTTCCTCGGGGAAATGGCGAAGCTACTAGTGAAGGAGGCAGTGAAAGTTCATCTGTCGCCGGGAGTACCAGCGCCCGGGTAGTTTGGACGACGCCAAAGCGAGCGCCGGCAAGTACAAATATCACGTCGTCTAAAAAAAAGATTATTAAAGTAGAAACCTCCCCGAAGAGCTCTCGAGGAAGATCCACTTTGCCAGAAGATGCCTCCCACCGAGTTCCTTCAACCGCTAGAAGTAAAACCCGCTCGCAAACCCCCCGAGCGACGCCTTCCAAGCCGCAGACTAGCAAATCTCGTGACAAATCTGCGGCTCGAGGTACTCCGGACTCTAAAGAACTCACTAAGTCCTGGACGGCAACAGGAACCACGCGGATGAGAACGAGAACACGCCCCATTCCTGATTCACTGACACTCTCGGGTACTTCTGCACTGGCTAAAGAAATTGATAAAGATCTCGCAGCCAGGGGAAGCTGCATCGGCCGTGGTTCGTCTAGCTTATCACGATGTCCTTCTACGGCCTCTCGAGGAAGAAGCACTGCTGGCTCGACACCTTCCGAGGAGTTCAGAAGACCTTTAGCCACTCCCAAGACAAGCAAAACTTTTACAAGGTCTGTACAAGAGAGCAAAAAATCAAACGAGGTCAAGTGCGCTGAAAATAAAACTCTAGAGACTTACGGAACTTTTCCGAGGAGAAATAAGTCAAGGATGTCGGTTTTTAAGCCAGAAGAAGTTCAAAAATCTGTCAATAGAGACTCGAGTCTTGGCAGAGGCGATAAAGGAAAAAAGCGAGTTAATTCTCGGGAGTCTACGCTGATTCACAAAAGCTTGCCGCCTAGGTCCAAAGGCTCTGATAAAATTGTTATTTACCATGAAATGAGTGTACAAACAGGTTTAACAGGACAAGATATCGAGGGAGCGATGGCGGGTCTTCCAACTAAACACTATGGCCCTGAAACTCCTGACAGTGTTGCAATTGCGTGCCAGACTGAAGCCAATGTTGTTTCTCAAGAAGAATTGAAGAGCGCGTTAGATGAAGCTAAGCGATTTGCCGCCGAAATGGCAGCTATGAAGCAAGAAAAGGAGAAGCTAGAATTAAAATTATCCGCAACGGAACGTCAACTGGCTAAAGAACGAGCCGATCATTCGTTTACGCGGCAAGAACTCCAGAGTAACTCCAGGAGAATTCTTGCGATACTCGGTACTCCGGCTTCAGAGCAGTCTGAAGGCGGTGACAGTCTTTTGGAGCTTGAGTCACACTTCCAAGAGTCAGGGCAAGTTGTTGCGAATCAGCAGTTGGAGATACAGCAGCTACAAAATCTCTGTCGAATGCTCAATCAAGACTTGGAGAAAAGTTTGGCGGCTCAGAAGACCTTGTTCCAACATCAGCAAGAAGTCGAAGCTGAATCGATGGAACTTCAGGAGTTTCTGCAGCTGGAGAAGAATTCAATTGCTGAAGCTATGAAAGAAGTCGAAGCGGATCTGAAGATTAAAGAAGAAATGCTCGTCGCCAAAAATAAAGAACTGGAGATAAAAACCGACGAATGCAAACATCTTGTCCGGCTGAGTGAACAAAGACGTCAGGAAAGTATGACACTTGAATTTAAATTGAATGCAGTTGAACGCAAAAGCCGAGAATTGATTCTTACCCAAGGCGCAGCTGTTTCAGGAGCCGCTGTTGCTCTTTCTGGACTCGGTTCACGACTTGAAGGACTCGTGGAACAACTTGTTAAGTCTTACAAAATTTCAGAAAAAGATCTGGAAGATGTGGTTTATCACAACGAAGCTTACAGCAGGAGTAACAGCAGCGGCGAATCCAGTCCAGTCAGCTCGAAGCAATTCAGCTTGAAAGATTGCACACCCAGTCCAAAACATAACTCGTTTGTATCGGCTGTGATCGGTGCCATCAGAAATGCGGCGACTCATCCGTTTGTTTCCCGACCAACTAGCAAAAAATCAGACACAAAGCAACAAATTTTCAAGGAACTAAGCATGGAATCCTCAGCAGATCTGCTGGATTTTGAAACCGAACCGTGTCTCATGATGGAAAGCGTTCTTGAGGATGTCTCTATACCCGACACTTACTCCAGGAACATGGTTTCGAGTAGCGACTCTTTGAGAAGAGCTCTGAGTGTTCCTGAACCTATTACTGACGACGTGACATCGCTTTACAAGAGTGACGAGTGCTCTAGTCTTACCAATCTCTCTCAAGCCATTTTAAATCGACGACAAGCCGAAGAACAGGACGCTGAAGATGATGATGACGACTGCGAATCTATTAGCGAATCCGAAGCCACCGGACACGCTGACGTAACTGTGCCAACAGCTGATTATTGCACTGCCGTGAATCTTGTCGACCAAGTTATTGATGTAGATAATCTCGTGACTAAATTACTCAAGGTATTGAGAATTATTCAACTTGATAATGACACGTGCATCCGGGAACTTCGTGATATGAAACTTGAATTAGAAGGGCGGCTTGCTGTAGGAATTAAACAAATTGACGACGTGAAAAAATTTGATTCCAATGAGTCTTTACTTCAGGATAATGATCAAGAGATGAAGGAAAATATTCCGGATAATTGTAAATCTATTGAAGTAAGTTTGTTGTAAATTAATTTTTTTTTTTTTCAATTCAATTGTTGAGGAAGTGTTCTAGTCTAAAAATGCGGATTTAGGATGTTTTTTAAAGGGTTATTCTGATTCCGACGCTCGAAAAAAAGTCATGACTCACGATTTTTTTTACACTGAAATAATAATAATAATAATAATAATAATAATAATAACAATACATTTATTTATTTATCTACACGGAAAAAACAAGATGACACTAGATGTCATTCCAGATTATACTCAGTGATATCTGTGGCGAAAAAAATTTTCAGATAGTAGCTAGAAATATCCAGATTATGCTGCGTGATATCTAGATTATACTCATTGTAATCTGGATTGTACTCATTGCAATTTGGTTTACAATTAGTTTTATACAATTCATTAAAACATATTTTAGTTTCGTCATTTGTACCTCACATACTATCCACAATTTATTTACATTTTATAATTTAATTTCTCGAAGTTTTCTACATTTTCTTTGATGTATAATTGTTAAGTTTAATTTCTTGAATAAAAACTTATTTAGTTTTAATAAAAATTTTGCATGTTTATTTTTAAATAAGATATCGGCAAGTAATAAGGCCTAGGGAGATTTGAAAAAAAATCGAAAATATTGCATTTAATTATTGCAACGTATCATTAATTTTTAAATTAATAACTAAAAAATAAAGATTTTTTTTCGCAGTTTTTAGTCATAAAGAAATAATAAAAATCAAAATTTTGATTTGGTTGTTGTTGATGCAATAGCTACTACTATGTAAAATATCCGGTTTAAATTTCATTAAGATCGGGTAAGTGGTTGCGGAGGTATCATGTACGTCAACCAGAAAAACGTTGTTCCGAAATAAACGCGCTTAAAGTTTTTTAAATTAAAAAAAAATCTTAACTAAAGTTTATTAGCGATACCACACCATAAAAAATCCTTTCGGGCTTTTCAAAAATTTTATTTAAAAAGAAAATTTATTTTTTCGAATTTATATTTTTCATCCAATTTTTTTATTCATTTTTTATAGTCTACTTTAGAGAAGTAAAAATTTAATAAAAAAAAATAATGAAAATTAAAATTTTGACTTAATTCTGATAAGGGATATCAAAGAATGTCTAGAAAAAGTTTATACCAAATTTTAAGTGAATCGGTTCATTAGAATAAAATATTTAAGAATAAAATTTTGAAAATACGTAAAAAAATTTTTCGAATTTTTTTTTTTTTTAATTTCTAGACTAGAATATCTCCTTAATATTTACTGAATAACACTTTACAATTTGGTACAACTCGATTGAAAAATACCGATTTGTACACTTTAAAATGATCATAAATATAATTAATATCCAATTTTCAAAAGACAAAATAATAATAATTGATTTTTTTATTTTCTAGAATGGAGTTTCTTAAACAACAAAGGCTCAATCAACTAAACAACAGAAAATAGCTCATAATTCCCGTCCTGGAGCGATTTTATTTAGCATTCTAGTCTATATTTCCTTGGACAATCGACGCTAAGCTTAAAGTGATCTCGTGTTAAGTTCATAATAGCTTAAAGATACGCTTACCTTTGCACTTTATAAAAATTAAATTTATAACAATAACAATCTTATTATATTATATTATATTATATTTAAATATCTAGAGGAAATCGCTGTCTTCTCTTTTAAATTGCATTTATTTTTTAAATATTTTTCTCAATATAATTTTGCATAATTGGAATTAACTTAAACAATTACAGGACAAATTGGGAAATTGTATTATAGAAAAAAAAACAAATAAAATAAACGACTTCTGGTCTAGCAGTCAAGTAAAAAAAAAAATTTAATGTTTTGCCAGTAATTGTACAGATAGACTCTTTAGGAATTTTTTTACGTAAAAAAAGCATAAATATTATTAATAATAAAAAAATGAATACAAAGCAGAATCTATATATATTTGTCTGTATTCAAATACCAAATAAATATCATTTTAATAAAAAAAAAAAAAAAAATATCACTTTTAATTATAATTCATAAGAAATTTAAGTAATTAAAATTAATTGAGAATAAATCTTCAGGGTAGATTCAATGCTGTGCAATTTTTCGTAGGAATGGTGTAAGGAAGCTGACAAGTCTGACGTGAGGCCTAAAATAAAAAATAAAAATTATTTAATTTAATAAATAATTAAATGAAATAATTTTTAAAAATTTACCTGGGTACTGTTTTTTTGAGTAACGTTTCAGGTTTTTCTTCGACAGGCTTTTGCGTTGGTTTCGGTTCTTCAGGTTTAGATTGTTGTGGCTTACTAGCAGCTTCAGCAAGTCCAGCAAGAAAATCATTGTTACCGCCTCCAGAAACTGCGTCAGCCAGCAAAAGAGCTTCCATCGGTGCAAGGAGGACAACAAAACCATCTACATGAATTTGATAATTTTCCGTTCCATTTTGACGTTGATCGTAAGTGTCCTGGAGCGGTGAAACCGTTGAACTGCTGTTGGTAGTAGAAAACTCCAAATTATCCATAGGAAGTGACAGAGAATCATCATCAGTCCTATGCTCTAGCCGTAAAAATGAAGCTGGTCCAGCTTGGACCAAACTCGTAAACGCAATCAAGAGAGTAAATATCGTTTTGAAGACTCTCATGTTTATGACGAACACCATTATGCTCTGATAGTAATAGAACTTGCTTGTCTCGTAACTGACAAAAGACTACGGAAGATGAAGATCCAGCCTACCAGTTTTTACTCCTTCCCCACTCTCTTAGCTTTATTTCTTCTTGTTCTTTATTTCTTTCATTCTATCTTCTCGCAACTACGGTCACTTCCGATCGGTGCACTCAAACGTACCATCAGCCAGGTTCAAGGACCCGCCATGAACTTCAACAAGCTTAAGAATCTCTTACTTAACATTCTATTTTTGCCTTCCTGCTTATTCTTATGTAATTCCAAGCCATTTAAATAAGAAGAATAAAATAAACTATTACTCTCATTATCATTTAAAACTTTTATTTGTTTAAATGATTACAATCATTTATTAAAATCTAGATTTTTAATAAAATAATCTTAAAATTAAGCGGAGTTACAAAAATTTTTATTTTAAATTATGACATTTATTTATTGATTAATTTTACTTTTAAAAATTATTTTTTTTAAAAGAAAAAATCAGAATAAATTATTACATTTTTTCAGATTTTATTTAACATACATTTAATAAGTTTTTAGATTTTTATAACAATTAAATTATGATTAAAAAAATGTAGCAGAAAAATTCCACTTGTAGAAATTTAAAAATATTTTAATTGCAATTTTTTTAAATATTTTTTTTATTTTTAAATATTTTTTAAAAATATTCTTAATAATTAAACAATTAATTAAAAATTTTTAAAATCATTAAATGTCTGCTACTTTTAATATTATTTCTTCTTTTAAAAAAATTTTACAATCTTTATTAAATAATTTTTATTAAAAATAATTTTTTTCTAGTGTATTGAATAATAATAAAAAAAAATTAGTTTCTCAACGAAGTGACAAATTGACAAATACCAAAGCGATCGCGAAATCTGTCAGGGCCACAATTTTCAATGCCATCTCCGAGTAACTTAGATTCTGAGTGATCAGTCACTTGTTCAGTATTATTCTTATTTTTATTTTTTTCATCGGAATCATCATGCGAATCAGTATCATTATTAGCGTCACGTCCATGCTTTAAATCTTTCTCAACAAAATTTTTGTCACCACTCTCCGTAATTCCATTCCTAGTCTGATCTCTTTTGAACTCCAACAATTGTTCGAGGACACTTGGGAATGAGTCAAACTCCTCAGAAGCAGCTGAAGGTTTGGGTGGTTCGACACTTGGTACCAAGATTACTAAATAGAGATTTTTGAGGAGCGCGTGGACGTTTAGGGTACCTTCTTGACGCTGGTCGTAATGAGCCGGAGATCCTGAGACCGCAAGGATACAGAACACTGAGTACACTATCAACTGCATGACTTGTTCGTTGAGCAAAGACGTCTGAGATACTGAGGAATATCAAGAACAACTACCGTTATTTGGGAGATGCATACGTGAACGGAGAAACTGACCAAGAGAGAGAAACAAGTTGAGGTCAAGGTCCTCAGCAATCACAGGTTAGAGAAGCTTATCTTTGAGATAACATTTTAATTTTAAGACAGGATCTAAGTCGAATTTTTTTTGTTTAGGTTTGGACGTTGTCTTGATCAAAGTTATTGCGTTTTAGATATCCAAGGTGCTGCGCGCAAATCTTTGCTTGATCCTTCTTTTTTTGGCCCCAGTTTCATTATTCTGCTGGATTAAAAATCAATTATTAGAGAAGAATATAATTTCTTACAAAATTAAATAAAGTACCCGAGAGTAATAAGGCCTAAGTGATAGAAACGCTATTTAAAATAACCGCTTCCTTTAAAGACTTCTCTAATAGAAGCGTCTAGCATAGAAATGTCGCTACAAGTTTGTAGAGTCCCGATAAAACGTTTCTTGTCTTCTATATTTTTTCATCCGTCATATGCTAAAGTAGCGCAGAAGAATTCCTAAAAAACGATTTGAGTAAATGGTAAACATTTTTTATAATTTTATATTTAACTAGCTGTTACCCGCCCGCTTCACTAGGCATTTTATAGAATTGTATTTTTAGATCTAAACTTGAAATTTAATTAGAGTATTGTTTTGACTTTCACAAATTCCAAATTTCATCGAATTAACATATACCTTTTATCCATGTAATTATTCCAGTTAATATTCATTGTAACTTTCAATGTGCAATCATTATAATGTTTGCGTGGCTTTTTTTCAAAAATGAATAATAATTGACACGAAGAAAAAAATTTGAAATGAGAATTTGGAGTCTATATACCTTTTATTCTATCTCAAAAATGAATTTTTCAGCTGACAGAAAACATAACCTGAAAGTAAAAATTTTTAAATCAATAAAATATTTTATAAATACTAAAAAAATTTTGATAATTAATTATTTATTATTATTATTATTAATAATTCCTTGCACTTACCAAATCATAAATTTAATTTTTTACATTAATAATAATAATGTTTTTATAATTTTTGTAAAAAATAAAAGACCGGCAGCCGCCAGCGTACTTTTACGATTAAATACAATCGAAACTTCAAACTCGATAGTTAAATTTAAAAAAACAAATATTTTGAATTATATCTTGAGTAATTACTTTTTAAGCAGATAAAATTTTAAAATACTATTTTAATTAAACTCATAATTTATAAATAATAATAAAAAAACGATTACTGATAAAATTTAGTATCTCATTCGTTATCAGAAGAGCGGAGGAGCGTAAATGCGACAACGACAACGCAATAAATAAATATGTCATGGTTGTGTTAGTGGAAGAAAAAAAATATGTAAACATTTATACAAAAACACAAAGAATAAAGAAGAGGAGGCAGCACAATACACTTAACTAGTGTCCAGCGATTAGCCATCGCAATATTTAAAATACACTTAATCCTTTTATTAATTTAAATTACAATTGTTTTTTATTTCAGCACAATAATGGAATAATTAGACATGTAAGTACACTTGTGGATTAAATAAATAATTATTGATAGTGTTATCAATTATTAGGCTGTATGTCCGTCGTATTTAATTGTAGAGAGTAAAAAAATGATAGTGCGCTCTGAGGAAAAATAATTCATACGTCATCAAATGCTTCAAGTCATAAGATTTATTCATTTTTTATAATGATACTGAAGTTTATAGTCATTAAAACATTTTTAAGAACTTTTTAGTAGTAAAATAATTATGAAAAAAATTCTATTTGTAAAAATTAAAAATTTTTACAAGTATTTTTTTTTTATTGTAAAATAAAAAAATTGACAGTTATCAGCTAACTTCAGTATCACATAAATAAAATGACACTGAAGTTAACAGACATTAGAAAATTTTTTTAAAACTTTATAGTAATAAAATTATAATAAAAAAAATTAAATTAAAAAATTTCACATGTAAAAATTAATAAAAATTTCAAATGAAAATTTTTAGAAGCATTTTTTATTGTATTTTATTTGTTATAAAATAAAATAAAAAAAATTGACAATTATCAGCTGACTTCAGTATCATATTTAATAGCAATAAGTGTTTAATCCCATGATTATTATTATATTAATTTTTTTCAACAGTGATAGATAATAAAACCATTGATGGATTACTTGGACGTACTTTTAAAGGTAAATAAAAAAAATTATGAACGTATGTGATGGTAACACGACAGTCAGAAGAGTTTAGAAGGAATAACGACGAACGGATCGGATGGATTGATAATCAGAATAACAACAATGTGAAGGAAAACGAGCGGCGTTGTGGGAATAATGACAAATTTAACACCAGGAGTGAGAGCGTTGTTGTTATTGAAGACAATGACCTTGAAATTGATGTCGGGAGTGGTAATGATAATGTAAATTTAAATATTGAAACTACACGGCCATCTTATCGCTGTTCTAGCACTGGCGAGTCTTCCAATGAGTCTAGTTTAAATAGCAATTACAGTGACTCTAATGATAATGACAATGACAATGACAAATCTTCAAATCAGTCTAGTTTTAACAACGATCATGTGATTAATATTGACAAGTATGATGACCGGATTTTTTATGATGATGATGATGATGATGATGATGAAGACGATGACAAAGTAGTTGAAGATGATGGTGGAATTGTTGGCCAAGTATGCCAAGGTTCAACTGAACTTGTAGGACCTGCAGTAGTCGTAGGCTTGGAGGCTGGTTTTATTGTAAAATCAGCGTAGTCATAAGAGTAATTATCCTGTAAAAAAATATTAATGAGTGTAAATATTAATGCATGATTAATTTTATTTAAATTATTATTATTAAATAAGCATACCACATAATCACCAAGAAAATCTGTGTCCATAAGCGCAACGACCTGAATGTCCTTAAAGTCGAGTTGAACGTTGAGATCACCCGTTTGACGCTGATCATAGCTTGCTGGATGTGCATCGGTAGATTGCCAGATGAGTGTACCGGCAAGTAAAAATAAAAAATTAAGCTGCATGATGTTTCCTGGTACTTTTTCACGGGGTCACACGAGCCGAACTGCCTACAGTAAAGTCAGAGCTTGTTCTTCTGTTGGGCTGTTTAAACCAACAAGCACCAACGGGTGAGAGTGACTGAGGTAGGAGAATAACTCAAGATACATATACACTTTTATTGTTGTCTATTTTGCCTCAAGAATCAAGAACCGGTATTTTGCCCACATCCTTTGGCGATGTCCTGCCAAGAGAAAAACTTCCATAGGTTCATAGAGTCTTCAGTTTATCGACCGGACATTGGCCTCGGACTCCCGTACAATGGCCTCGAAGTTTTAGTTCGTGAATATTAATGTAGTCTCATTTTATAAAGAGATCTTTTGGGAATTTAAATTTAATCCATGTCAAGTTTTTTTTTTTTTGTCAACAAACTGTAAATTTTTGCTTGTTTTGACCAATAAAAACAAACTTTTAATAAATTATTTTTTATATCTAAAAAAAATAATAGATTAATATTAATAATATTAATGAATAAATTGATTTCTTCTGTTAAAATGTAAAAAATTATTAGTAATATAAATTTATTATAAATATTAAACTTCTGTGATATTTCTTCATTGTTACTTTCATGAGCTCGCAATAATACAATTAAAAAAGCTTAAAAAAAAGATTCATTTAATTTTTTAGTATACTCACTAATTTCTTATTTACAAGTGCACTAAGACAAAAAATTTATTTTGATAAAATGGATATTGTTATGACAAAAAATTAATTTGTTGAAATTGATTAGCTGAAGAAATAAAAATTTTTCTCACAGTAATTTTCTGGTAAAAAAAAAATTTATTTGATTTGGAAAAAAATAATTTTAAATAAACAATTTGCGAATTTTCATCCAAAATTTTTTTTTCCAAATCGAAAAAATATGAGAAAAATTTTTATTTCTTCAACTAAGAAATAAAATTGTTTAAAGTGTTTGACAAATTAATATCTTGTCACAACAATGCCAATTTTTTTCAAAATAAATTTTTTTTTTCAGTGAATTTCAAATAATTGTCTTATATGATTTAAAGTATTTTAGAACAAACAAATTAAATTTTCAGATTGTAGTTTCAGAAATTGCTTCGAGTACGTTCGGTCTTTTCTGTTAACGTTACTGTTGAATGTTATGATTGCTATGAAATCAAAAGACAAACAAATTATATTTTAAATCATTATAAACTTATTTGAAAAAAAAAAAAATTAAATTAATTCAAAAAAAAGAAATGTAATAAAAATACTGACTTATTAGTTAATTCTCGATTGGAAAAATTTCCATGGAATACCGAGATTTTCAACTTGTTCTTGAGACATTGAAACCAAGCTCGGCAAATAGTGAAAAATAGACTCCCAACAAATGTCTGTGAGTTTAGGAATAGTAATCCAAACTGAATGAACACGAGAGCAACAAGGAACCTGAAAGAGAATTTATTTTCAATACAACCACATAAATACGTAATCTATGATATTAATGTAATAAAAAAATGCTATTCGCCAGTCAAAATTGAAGTTGAATTCCTATTCTAATAAAATCACAACTGGTAATGTAAACACTCACGAATAGTTGAGAGAATACATAAATAAATTTATATAATAAAATGTAAAAACAAATACAAAAATAAAATTTCATCAAATGGACCGGAAAATATAACATTTTTTCTCCCCTCTGGGCTTCAGATAAAATTTACAATTGTTTAGTAAGTTATTGTATTCAATCGTTATTGCACGAAGAGCCAGTAAAAGTTAAAATTTTTCACAATTTTTGAAAACTTTAAATAGCTGTAATTTTTATAGTATATACAAATATGAAATTTTGAGTTAATAGTATTTTCTAAACTAGCACGAGCTAAATCGGGAAATATCAAAATTTTTAAAAAGTTGCGTTATGAAGACAAAATCAATAATTAGATTTCTATGATATCTACTAAATTTAGTTTTAAAATATCAATTACATACTCTATCGCTCGGGCTACCGATGGATCCACCGAATGTAAATAGTTGACCAGCAGGCGACACAGTCATTGAGTAGTCTTCAAACGTTCGTGGTATTAAACTTCTGCGATTGTCAATATTCTTCCATATCATGGTACTGAGGTTTAATTTCCATAAATCGTTGTAATGATTTTTATTAATAGTCATTTCTAATGAGAAAATAACTATAACATCATTATTAGAGTCTCTGTAGTGCGTAAATTTAAAAGTTTGTATGTCACATTCATTCTTGGGATAATTGGGTACATGATCAACATCTCTATAAATATTTATCATTCTCCATCGACGATTTTGTACATCAAAAGCTGCAAGTTTCTGAAAAAAAAAATATATATATATATATTTTCTCAAATACATTGTGTTATTCCGGATAAAAATGGTTGCTTATTAGTTAAAAACTTTTCAAACTCGAAAGAACACAGAATTTGCAAAATATTTAAATGTCAGAGAGAAAAT
>JZSA01005450.1:0-16656 GCA_000956155.1 Cotesia vestalis | reverse complement strand
TTTTCAAAAGGTAGAAAAGAATAGAAAAGTTTCAGCTAAATCTAAAGGGGTCGGGTTCAAGAGTGGTCGATTTGGCATGGAATACCCCATATACATATATATATATATATATATACATATTTTTTTTTGTTAGGTACAAATAAATACAAAATCATTAATCTAAAAATTTCATCTAAAAAATTCCCAAACATCACCTCTTTTTTTCTATTGTCACAGTGGTGTTCCCCTTTAATTATATAAATTAATTTTTGACATAGAACCACATTCACATGTACAAAAAAAAATAAACAAATAAACAAATGACTTGTGTAGCGAAATTAAAATCTACTTATGACTACTTTGAAAACATCATAATAAATTAATTATTGATAAAAAGGATATGAAATATCAAAAAAGCTCTAATTCAGATCAAGACCTTCCCAATAACACTAAATTTAATTAAAAAAATCTCATTTTATCATACAAATATGCTGGAGACAAAATTTTCCTTATTCTCCTTTGATTACATAGCTTATTTAATAAAAATGATACTGAAATTGAGAGACATCTGATAATTTTCAGCATTTTTTTAACAAACAAATTATAGCAAGAAAATTTTATTTTTAAAAGCTCTGAAAAATTATAAATTTAATTTATTCATTTATTTATTAATAAATAAATGAGATTTTTATAAATAATTTTCTATGCCTAGTTTATTTTTAAAGAAAAATCTAAAAATTTATAATACTGAAGTTAGCAGTCAGCTGTTAATTAAAAAAATTCTTTTAATAAATCAATTACAATAAAAAAATGCTTCTAAAAATTTTTCACTTGTAATTTTTATGAATTTTTACATGTGAAACTTTTTAATTAATTTTTTTTTTAATAATTGCATTATCATAAAATTTAAAAAAAATTTTTAATGTCTACCATCTTCAGTGTCATAAAAATAAACATATATATTGTTAGTTACAAATAAATACAAAATCATTAATTTAAAAATTTCACTTACCAAAAAAGAATATGGAATAAAATTCTCGTCATACTCATCATCATAATCAAGAGAAAAAAAAGTAAAAATCGTTTTTCCATCAAAAACTAGATAATAAGGAATACTTTTCCGAAGTTCATATTTAGATCTCCCTTGACATTTATAGATACATTCCCAAATTCCACTCTTCATATTTATTCTGTAGACGTCGCCAACGAAGTTGTTTTGATCATCAACATCTCCAACGAAATAATAATATCCTCCATCACGAATCATATTTTTTAATGGAGATGATTCAGGAATCTCTCCTTGAAGCGGCTGATTGGTTACATTTCCGTTGAGAAGATTGCAAATATATAAGTTTGTAAGTTTATCAGAATAAGGTTCGCGGATTGTGCAAATGGTTAGCAAGTTCCCTTCGAAGATTACACCAATCTCATCATGCTCCCGACATGGTAATTGATATTCATTGTCGATGTACGTCCATTTTCTTGACAGCAAATTAAATACCCACAAGTCGCCTAGTCCTAGATTATCGAAGAACGTTGAATGTGATGGATCCCCTCCGCTGTAAATGTAAAGATTATTTCCCTTATAATATATTTCGCTATAGCATCTTCCTGTTGGATCTTCATAATCATCATCATTTTCATTATGTTTAGGTTTATGTTCCTTCAAAATGAATGGCTTAAACGTGTACAATTGCTTTGTCGACTTTGACATTTTTAATTTTGACAATTAAATTTCAGTACGATTAATTTTAAATAATAATTATGCGGTATGTATGTAGATTAATTTAACTAAAAAAAAACTGATTAAAAATAACTGACAATCTCTGAAAATCTCTATTCAATTTTTTTGGCAGTAACACATCTTTACTCCATATTACTCAACTCTGCGACATACTTTACTCCCTTAAAATAATTGAATAACTTAAAAAAAAAAACTTTACTCAATTCTTTCACTACTAAATACTAACTTGGCTCTGCAGAGCCTAAAGGGTGTATAAAAAATTTTTTTTCACTCCAACAAAACTAAAAATGTTTATAACATTTATTTTTGTAAAAAAATTAGATAAAAAAATTTTTTTGTATCCGCCCTTTTGGCTCTAAGACAAAAAAATTCTAAAGCCAAAAGGGCGTATCATTTTTTTTTTAATAATATTTAATTATTAACCTTAAAAAAAAAGAAAAGTTATAACACTGGTAAAAATAATGACTCTTCTTCTCATTTTATTTGAAGAGAATATCTATTTGATTAAAGAAGAAACTAAAATATCAATTTAGCTAGGCACTACTCCAATGCCATCTCCATTATCATTATATTTTGCTCCTGAAAGTCAAAAATAATAAATATATATTGCTTGTAAATCTAAACTTTGAAAAAATACTTTAATCTTATATGATTTTGTTATTTGTACAATTTAAGCATCATTCATTATACTTTGTCAGTGGAGACATGATTATTGGGTCAATAGAAATGAAAATTTTGTAATTGAGTCAAATATATATTTTTCTTCAAATAGAATGTTACTGTTATTTTGGGTTTTTTTTTTTTTTTTAATTTTAATCCATATTTTTTTTAAATAAAATGAGTTGAAAAATGTAATACTGAAGTTAGCGGTCAGCTGTAAATTTTAAAAATTTTTTTAACAAAATTACAATAAAAAAATGCTTCTAAAAATTTTCACTTGTAACTTTTTATTAATTTTCACATGTGAAAAATTTTGAATTAAATTTTTTTTTAATAATTTAATTGCTATAAAATTCCAAAAAAATTTTTAAAATGTTTTGTTCACTTTTCTTACAGATCTGAATGTTATAAACATTCTTAAGATTTAAGATTTAAGTTTATTGATGCTAAGGCACAAGCCAGATGGCAACTTTTTATTATTACATAATAATATAAAGTAATAAAAAATATATAGCGATCATAGTTTCGAATTTATAGTTTTCGATTCAACAATTTGTTCAACTTCACTAAAACATTTTATTAATTTAATATTTAGCCTAAAAGTCTAGCTCTAAAAAATAATCAAATTTTAAATATTTTAAAACAAACAAATTAAGTTTTTAGATTGTAGTTTCACATAATGCTTCGAGTATTTTTGTTCTTTTCCATTGAGCATTAAACGTATCACCATACAATCTAAGTCTAAATAGCCTGTACGAAGAGTTGGACATTTTAAAAAAATGCTTTGATCATATGAATATCTACTTGATCAAGTTCAAACACAGAAGAAATCGATTGGATCTTAGTTTTGTAAAATATGCGTTCAAAAATTGACAAAATTGCGAGAATAATATCCATCTAGCCATTAAAATAAAATAAAAGCTAATGTTATAATAAAATTCTTAAAATGATAATAACTTTTTAACTTGATTTTTCATTTTATTTACTTATTAATTATAAATAATATTAATTTTTTTTAATGAAAAGTGCACACGCATTTTTTTAAAACTATAACTGTTAAATGTTATGATTACCATGAAATCAAGAGACAAACCAATTACATTTTTAATTATTATAAACTTATTTGAAACACAAACTTTAAATGAGTAAACATTTACACTTTCTATGTATAGTGATAAGAGCCAATACTTAAACGTATACATAAAATATGATTGTTAATTAAAAAAAGGCAATGCAAAAAAAATAATTAATTATTAGTTAATTCTCGATTGAAAAAATTTCCATGTAATACCGAGTTTTTCAACTTGTTCTTGAGACATTGAAACCAAGCTCGGCAAATAGTGAAGAAGAGACTCCCAACAAATGTCTGTGAGTTTTGGAATAGTAATCCAAACTGAGTGAACACGAGAGCCATCGAAAACCTGAAAAAAAAAAAGAAATTTATTTTTAACACAGCCACATAAATATTTGAGAAATGATATTAATATAATGAGAAAATAGCTATTCGCCAGTCACAATAGAAGTAGAATTTCTATTCTAATAAAATTACAACTGATAATATAAGCACCAACGGATGGTTGAAAAAATACACAAATAAATTTACATAATAAAATGTAAAAACGAATACAAAAGTAAAATTTCATTAAATAGACCGGAAAGTATATCATTTTTAATTTTAATTTTAAATATATAGATTATGATCTCTGACAGGCAAACTGAGTAAAAAGTATCTATCTCTTAAATGTAATTTTATTAAAATCTTACAGACTTTTTTAATTAACTTTTAAATTGCTGTAATTTTTGAACTTACTGATCTAGCAAAATATGTGGCTCTGTATATAGAAGATTATTTAATAAGCTTTCAGATAAAATTTACAATGATTTAGTAAGTTATTGCATTCAATAGTTATTGCACGGAGAGACAGTAAAAGTTAAAATATTTCACAATTTTTGAAAATTTAAAATTGCTGTAATTTTTAAACTAACCGATCGATTCAGCTCATCTTCGAACTGAAGATCCTATAAGAATTGTGTGGGCTATAGTGTATACAAATCACGTACCTGAAGGTAAAAGGGCTTATAACAATTTATGTGCCCCCGCAATCCTCTATGGGGTAGAATCGTAAAATTCGTTCATAAATTATTTTTTCATCACTTACAGATAATTCCTATAAAATTTTGAGTCTGTAGAAGTTATAGCTTGAAAATTAAAAATTTTGATTGTTAATACCCACTCCCGCAACCCTCTGTGAGGTGAGATATCGTAAAATTCGTTTGTAGATTATTTCTACATCTCCTACAGAAGATTCCTACCAAATTTGGAGTCGATAGGAGCTATAGTTTAAAAACGGGAATTTTTCATTGTTAGCGCCCCCGCAACCCCCCTTGTGGGTAGAATTTTCTAAAATCCGTTCTTAGCTGACCCTTACTCGGCGAAAGGAATATCTCTGCCAAATTTCAAGTCTCTAGGTCTTATAGTTCCAGAGATATCGTGATGAGTGACAATATCTATAGAAAGTCTTTTATATATATATAAATATATAAATATTTCTTCAATTGCTGGGCATTTAGTTATAAATTATAAAATCTACTTTCATTTCAGCTGCCGAATGGCCTTTTTTAAACTTGCACGAGCTAAATCGGGAAAAATCTAAATTTTTTAAAAGTGTTATGAGGACAAAACCAATAATTATATTTTCTATGACATCTACTAAATTTAGTTTTAAAATATGAATTACATACTCTATCTCTTGGGCTACCAAAGAATCCACTAAATGTAAATAGTTGACCAGCAGAAGACACAGTCATTGAGTATCCACTAAACGTTCGAGGTATTAAACTTCCACGATTGTCAATATTCTTCCAGGTCATGGTCCTTAGGTTTAATTTCCATAAATCATTGTAATAATATTCAGTAGTATCGATTTGTCCCGATAAAATAACTATAAAATCATTGTTAGTGTCTCGGTAGTGCGTAAGTTGAAGATAAGACCCGTCAAGTTCGTCTCTATCCATTGGATAATTGGGTACATGATCAACATCTCCATGAGTATTGATCATTCTCCATCGACGATTTCCTATATCAAAAGCTGCAATTTTCTGAAGGAAAAAAAAATATTTTGTTAGTTACAAATAAATACAGAATCACTAATCTAAAAATTTCATCTAAAAAATTCCCAAACATCACCTCTTTTTTTCTATTGTCACAGTGGTGTTCCCCTTTAATTATATAAATTAATTTTTGACATAGAACCACATTCACATGTACAAAAAAAAATAAACAAATAAACAAATGACTTGTGTAGCGAAATTAAAATCTACTTATGACTACTTTGAAAACATCATAATAAATTAACTATTGCTAAAAAGGATATGAAACATCAAAAAAGCTCTAATTCAGATCAAGACCTTCCCAATAACACTAAATTTAATTAAAAAAATCTCATTTTATCATACAAATATGCTGGAGACAAAATTTTCCTTATTCTCCTTTGATTACATAGCTTATTTAATAAAAATGATACTGAAATTGAGAGACATCTGATAATTTTCAGCATTTTTTTAACAAACAAATTATAGCAAGAAAATTTTATTTTTAAAAGCTCTGAAAAATTATAAATTTAATTTATTCATTTATTTATTAATAAATAAATGAGATTTTTATAAATAATTTTCTATGCCTAGTTTATTTTTAAAGAAAAATCTAAAAATTTATAATACTGAAGTTAGCAGTCAGCTGTTAATTAAAAAAATTCTTTTAATAAATCAATTACAATAAAAAAATGCTTCTAAAAATTTTTCATTTGTAATTTTTATTAATTTTTACATGTGAAATTTTTTAATTAATTTTTTTTTAATAATTGCATTATCATAAAATTTTAAAAAAATTTTTAATGTCTACCATCTTCAGTGTCATAAAAATAAACATATATATTGTTAGTTACAAATAAATACAAAATCATTAATTTAAAAATTTCACTTACCAAAAAAGAATATGGAATAAAATTCTCGTCATACTCATCATCATAATCAAGAGAAAAAAAAGTAAAAATCGTTTTTCCATCAAAAACTAGATAATAAGGAATACTTTTCCGAAGTTCATATTTAGATCTCCCTTGACATTTATAGATACATTCCCAAATTCCACTCTTCATATTTATTCTGTAGACGTCGCCAACGAAGTTGTTTTGATCATCAACATCTCCAACGAAATAATAATATTCTTCATCACGAATCATACTACATGATGGAAAAAATTTAGGAATCTCTCCTTGAAGCGGCTGATTGGTCACTTGTCCATTAAGAATATTGCAAATATATAAGTCTGTAAGTTTATAAGAATAAGGTTCGCGGATAGTGCAAATGGTTAGCAAGTTTCCTTCGAAGATAACACCAATCTTATTATGCTTCCAACTTGGTAATTGATATTCATTGTCGATGTACGTCCATTCTCTTGACAGTAAATTAAAGACCCACAGGTCGCAAAATTCAGGTTGTGTGACAGCATAAACTTCTTCACTGCCTAGTTCTTGACAATCGAAAACCATTGGATCAAGTCCGCCGTAAATGTAAAGATTATGGCCCTTACAATACATATTACTTTTGCATCTTCCTTCTGGTTCTTCATCATCTTCAGGTATATGTTCCTTCAAAACGAATGGCTTAAACGTGTACAATTGTTTTGTTAACTTTGACATTTTTAAACAATTAAATTTTAATAAAGTTAATTTTAAATAATAATATGCGGTAAGTATGTAGATTAACTTAACCAACAAAAAGATGATTAAAAATAATTAACAAATGATTTCAGCGCGTCTTCTCTTTACTTCATATTATACTTAATACGTTTATATAATTTTTATTTCCTGATGTTAATTTTTTAATTTATATTTTACAGTCAGGCAATAAAAAACTTTTGGAAGTTTTTAGAAATTTAACTGGGCAGAGGTTTTTGCTGCTACGGATTACTTCACAAAAGACAGAAATAGAGATAATGCAACTACCCCGGAACTAGGAACATAATGACTAATGACCAATCGATTATCGATATCAGCTTTTATCAAAATCGATATTTATCTATATATATATATATATATAGGAGACATTCTATGGATATAGTGACTCATCACGATATCTCTGGAACTATAAGACCTAGAGACTTGAAATTTGGCAGGAATATTCCTTTCGCCGAGTAGAGGTCAGCTAAGAATGAATTTTGTTAAATTCCACCCACAAGAAGGGTTGCGGGGGCGTTAACAATAAAAAATTCCCGTTTTCAAACTATAGCTCCTATCGATTCCAAATTTGGTAGAAATCTTCTGTAGGAGATGTAGAAATAATCTATAAACGAATTTTACGATATTCCACCCACAAAGAGGGTCGCGGGGGCGTTAATGATTGCACATTATAAATTACAATGAATATTAGCTGGAATAATTACATGGATAAAAGGTATATGCTAATTCGATGTAATTTGGAATTTGTGAAAGTAAAAACAATACTCTAATTAAATTTCAAGTTTAGATCTAAAAATACAATTCTATAAAATGCCCAGCGAAGCGGGCGGGAGGGTAACAGCTAGTTTTTTTGTAAAATCGATCAAGCTGTCAAAATTCATTTGTTAAATTTCAAATGTGGCCAAGAAGCACAAAATTTTTTTCTTCATGTTTCATGATATTGAAGTCGACTGTTAAATTTCTAGTTCAAAGAAAATTTATTTGATTTGAAAACAAAAAGGTTTTAAATAAACAATTTGCAAATTTTCATCCAAAATTTTTTATCCAAATCTAGAAAATTTTTTTAAACAAGAAAGTTACTATGAGAAAAATTTTCAACAAATTTATTTCTTATGACAACATTGCTAATTTTTTTCAAAATAAATTTATTCTCTCAGTGTGTGTTAAATACTTGTCTATTATTTTAAATATTTTAAAACAAACAAATTAAGTTTTTAGATTGTAGTTTCACATAATGCTTCGAGTATTTTTGTTCTTTTCCATTGAGCATTAAACGTATCACCATACAATCTAAGTCTAAATAGCCTGTACGAAGAGTTGGACATTTTAAAAAAATGCTTTGATCATATGAATATCCACTTGATCAAGTTCAAACACAGAAGAAATCGATTGGATCTTAGTTTTGTAAAATATGCGTTCAAAAATTGACAAAATTGCGAGAATAATATCCATCTAGCCATTAAAATAAAATAAAAGCTAATGTTATAATAAAATTCTTAAAATGATAATAACTTTTTAACTTGATTTTTCATTTTATTTACTTATTAATTATAAATAATATTAATTTTTTTTAATGAAAAGTGCACACACATTTTTTTAAAACTAAAACTGTTGAATGTTATGATTTCTATGAAATCAAAAGACAAACCAATTACATTTTTAATTATTATAAACTTATTTGAAACACAAACTTTAAATGAGTAAACATTTACACTTTCTATGTATAGTGATAAGAGCCAATACTTAAACGTATACATAAAATATGATTGTTGATTAAAAAAAGGAAACGTAATAAAAATACTGACTTATTAGTTAATTCTCGATTGGAAAAATTTCCATGGAATACCGAGATTTTCAACTTGTTCTTGAGACATTGAAACCAAGCTCGGCAAATAGTGAAAAATAGACTCCCAACAAATGTCTGTGAGTTTTGGAATAGTAATCCAAACTGAGTAAACACGAGAGCAACAGGGAACCTGAAAAAAAAAAAAATATTTTTAATACAACCACATAAATACGTAATCTATTACATTAATGTAATAAGAAAAAAGCTATTTGCCAGTCAAAATAGAAGTAGAATTTCTATTCTAATGAAATTACAATTGATAATATAAACACCAACGCATTTTTGAATAAATACATGAATCAATTAATATCATAAAATATAAAAACAAACACAAATACATAGATTATACCCTCTGACATATTATTAAATTCTTTCAAAATTATGTCCATCTTATGTAGAATTATTCGAGCTTTAATTTTAAAACAAAAAAATTTTTTTTGTCTTTATTGGATTCTTAAAATTAAATCGTACTAGTCTTTTTTACTCTTATTGCTGTTAGAGGAATACGGTTTCAATGTTTGTCTGTCAGAGGTTAATGAATAAAACAAAATCCTATTAAATAAGCTTTCAGATGCAGTTTACAGAAAATTAATAAATTCTATTATCGAATTCAATAGACATTGCGTCAAGAACTAGCAAAACTGAAAACTTTCTCAAACTTTTAAACTTATAAATTGCTGTAATTTTTGAATTTACTGATCTAGAAAAATATATGGCTCTGTTAATTGAAGATTATTTAATAAGCTTTCAGATAAAATTTACAATGCTTTAGTAAGTTATTGCATTTAATAGTTATTGCACGGAGAGACAGTGAAAGTTAAAATATTTCACAATTTTAAAAAATTTCAAATTATAATTTTTAAATTAGCGGGCCGATTCAACTCATCTTCGAACTGAAGATCCGATAAAAATTGTGTGAGCTATAGTATATACAAATATGAACTTTTGAGTTAATAGTATTTTTTAAACTAGCACGAGCTGAATCGGGAAGTAGCAAAATTATTGAAAAGTTGCGTTATGAGGACAAAAGCAATAATTATATTTTCTATGACATCTACTAAATTTAGTTTTAAAATATGAATTACATACTTTATCTTTCGGTTCACCGATAAATCCACCGAAGGTAAATAGTTGACCAGCAGGCGACACAGTCATTGAGTATCTTTTAAACGTTCGTGGTATTAAACTTCCATGATTGTCAATGTTCTTCCATGTCATAGTACTGAGATTTAATGTCCATAAATCATTGGAATGATCTTTATCAATAGCCATTTGTCCTGATAAAATAACTATAAGATCATTGTTAGAGTCTCGGTAGTGCGTAATTTGAAAACAAGCTCTGCTAGGTCCGTCTCTGTCCATTGGATAATTCGGTACATGATCAACATCTCCATGAGTATTGATCATTCTCCATCGACGATTTTTTACGTCAAATGCTGCAAGTTCCTGGAAAAAAGAAAAAAATAAATAATGCTGAAGTTAGCCGTCAGCTGTCAACTTTAAAAAACTGCATTTTTAATTTATTAAAATTCCTAAAAGCCCAGTTTTTTAATAATTTTTTTTTACCATAATTGATTTATTAAAAAAAATTTTTTAAATTGTCCAGTGACAGCTAAATTGAATGTCATGTCAAAATTGATTTGTTAAATTTCAAATGTGGACAAGGGGCCCAAAAATTTTTTTCCGAATGTTTTATGATATTGAAGTTGACTGAAAACTGTGAATTTTTTTATAAAAAAAATACTTTAAAAAATTTCCACTCCTAATTCTTTTGAATTTTTACATTCAGAATTTTTTTATTAAATTTTGATAATAATAATTTAATTGTTATGAAATACTCAAAAAATTTTTTTAATAAATCAATTACAATAAAAAAAAAGCTTCTAAAAATTTTCACTTGTAATTTTTATTAATTTTCACATGTGAAATTTTTTAATTAATTTTTTTTTTTATAATTTCATTATTATAAAATTTTAAAACAATTTTTAATGTCTGCCAACTTCAGTTTCATAAAAATAAACATAAAAATTTGTTAGTTACAAATAAAGACAATATCATTAACTTAAAAAGGTCAATTACCAAAAAAGAATATGGAGTGAAATCATCGTCATACTCATCATCACCCTCATCAAGACAAAAAAAAGTAAAAATCGTTTTTCCATCAAAAACTAGGTAATAAGGAATACTTTTCCAAAGTTCATTTTTTTTATCCTTTCCTTGACATTTATAAACACATTCCCAAATTCCAGTCTTCATATTTATCCGGTAGACGTTGCCAACGTGATTTCTTTTATCATCAATATCTCCAACCAAATAATAATATTCTCCATCACGAATTATATTACATGAAGTAGGATATTTAGGTACTTCTCCTTGAAGAGGCTGATTAATCATATGTTCATTGAGAATATCGAAAATATATAAGTTTGTCAGTTTATCAGAATAAGGTAGTCGCATAGTGCAAATGGTTAGCAAATTCCCTTCGAAGATTACACCAATCTCATTATGCTCCCGAAATGGTAATTGAAATTCAATGTCAATGTACGCCCATTCTCTTGACAGTAAATTAAATACCCACATGTCATGAAATTCAGGCTTTGTGACAAGATGAATTACGCCATCTTCTAGTTCTAGAACATCGATGATTTTTGGATCACTACCACGGTAAATATAAAGATCTTGGCCCTTATAATATATTTCACTTCCGCATCTTCCTTCTGGTTGTTCGCCATCATCATATTCAGATGTAAGTTTCTGCAGAACGAATGGCTTAAACGTGTACAATTGTTTTGTCAATTTTGACATTTTTAGAAAATTTTTAGAAGCATTTTCTTATTGTAATTTAAATTAATGTTAATAAAATTTTTTAAATTGACAGCTGACGGCTAACTTCAGCATTATTATACTTACCACGTATATTTAATTTTTATTTAATTATATTAATTTTTTAATTTATACTTTTCAGTCAGACAGTGAAAAAACTTTTGAAAATTTTTAAATATTTAACTGGGCAGAGTTTTTGCTGCTGCGGGTTACCTTACAAAAGACAGAAACAGAGACAATGCAACTACTCCGAAACTAGGAACATGATGACTATTGAACAATCGATTATCGATATGAACTTTTATCAAAATCGACGTTTTTTTTTTTTATAAAATCGGTCAAGCTGTCAAAATTAATTTGTTAAATTTTAAATGTGGGCAAGGGGTACAAAAATTTTTTTCCTCATGTTTTATGATACTAGAAATTTGAATAGCGCGCTGCGCGCGCGCCTTAATTTTAACCAATAAGGAATCAGGTCCCATTTTTTTTTCGAGTTTCGACTATTGACTAACTTTACACTCATGTATTTTTGTTGTAGGGATTTAAGTTGGCTGAAAACTGTCAATTTTTTAATGTTTTATATAAAATTAATTACAATCACAATAACAAAAATTCTTTAAAAAATTTCCACTTATAATTTTTTTAAATTTTCATAATAATAATAATTTAATTGTTATGAAATACTCAAATAATCTCTAATGTCAGTTAACATCAGTGTCATAATGTTGAAGTTCAGTTGACAATGATTAATTTTTGACTTCTTGTTAAATGAAATCTTCCAAAAACTCTTATTTTTCCGACGTTTTAGTACTAATATTAATGTTACCTTTCAAGCTAAAAATATTATCATTCCCTTAGTGAAGTTTTTTTTTTAAATAAAACATTAAAATTATAGTTTTGTTAAATAAATATTTAAAAGTACTAATTTAAAAAAAAATTAAATTTTGTTTTTGAAAGTAATATTTAGTTGTAAAGATTATTGTCATTTATCTTTTTTCAATTTTTCAAGAAAAGAAATTTTTATTGTGGATGTACGTCAATTATTTTAATAATAAATCAAAACGAATTTTTCAGTTTTCGAATATATGAGGTATTAGAAGTAACATAAGATACTTTTTATTAAAAAAAAAAAATTTATTTTTTACATTAGATAAAAAAATTGTTTGTCAAAAAATTAGAATTACATTGATTCAGTTCTATTGGAATGTAATAATGATCTTCGATATTTATCTATGAGCTTCAATGCGAGCATAGCTGCGGGTAAAAGCTAGTAAGTAATAAAAAAGATTAACACTAGAGTTTGGTCTTTACAATTGAATTTGATTTAATACAGTATAAATAAAAAAAAAAATTAATGGAGTTAATAATAATTACATCCAAAGGAATTATCGCAATCGCCTCATCCAGAACAAAATGTGCATCAAATACAAGAATTCGTTTTCCATTATAAACTAAAGTAGGTATAGAGATGAATTTAAAATACAACACTCGAACTCTTCGCTTTTATACACAATTTTCCTTATTCGAGCGTTGGTATTCAGCTGATAAATGCTAAAATAGTCTTCTCCTAATCTATCAAATTGAACTGCACATAAAAAATTTTCATGGCGAATCATATTTCTTGCTGATGAATGTTCTGATATTTCTCCGTTTGTATAATGAACAAGCTAAAACACTCTTGTTTTTAAAATTACGTATATGTAAACAGGATTTTAAATTTGGAGGCACATCATCATGAAAATTATGCGCAAAGTTAAAAGCGCAAATATCAAAAAAATTTTTTCATATATTACGCCGATTTTTCCCTCCATTAGATTATCTGATAAATTAATTTTATCTTTGTTCATCAACAATTTCCATTTTTTTGAAGACAAATTATATCTCCAAGTATCTTTAATAAGAATGTTCATTTCTAAAGAAACTGTCTGATTATCAAATTGACGATAAAAAAGAGCAATTAAATCATTAAAAAAAAAAAATTTTATTAAAAAGTTTCACATGTGAAAATTAATAAAAATTACAAGTGAAAATTTTTGGAAGCATTTTTTTATTGTAATTTTGTTAAAAAAATTTTTTTAATTGACAGCTGACCTCTAACTTCAGTATTATTTAAAAAAATATTTCTAAAAAATTGCGCTTGTAGTTTTTCAAGTTTTTTACTAGTGAAAATTTTTTTTTATTTGTTTAATTGAAATTTCTTCACTAAAAAATTTCTAAAAATTTTGAAATGTCAGTTAACTTCATTTTTATTTGGTTCAAGTAAATTTTACTTATTTCAACAATTTTTTCGCTTGAGTCAAAATGACCAAACTCTTTAAAATGACACTGAAGTTGACAAACATTAAAAATTTTTTTAGAATCTTATAGCAGTTAAATTATTATTAAAAAAAATTAATTAAAAAGTTCCACATATGAAAATTAATAAAAATTACAAGTGAAAATTTTTGGAAGCATTTTTTTATTGTAATTTTGTTAAAAAAATTTTTTTAATTGACAGCTGACCTCTAACTTCAGTATTATTTAAAAAAATATTTCTAAAAAATTGCGCTTGTAGTTTTTCAAGTTTTTTACTAGTGAAAATTTTTTTTTATTTGTTTAATTGAAATTTCTTCACTAAAAAATTTCTAAAAATTTTGAAATGTCAGTTAACTTCATTTTTATTTGGTTCAAGTAAATTTTACTTATTTCAACAATTTTTTCGCTTGAGTCAAAATGACCAAACTCTTTAAAATGACACTGAAGTTGACAAACATTAAAAATTTTTTTAGAATCTTATAGCAGTTAAATTATTATTAAAAAAAATTAATTAAAAAGTTCCACATATGAAAATTAATAAAAATTACAAGTGAAAATTTTTGGAAGCATTTTTTTATTGTAATTTTGTTAAAAAAATTTTTTTAATTGACAGCTGACCTCTAACTTCAGTATTATTTAAAAAAATATTTCTAAAAAATTGCGCTTGTAGTTTTTCAAGTTTTTTACTAGTGAAAATTTTTTTTTATTTGTTTAATTGAAATTTCTTCACTAAAAAATTTCTAAAAATTTTGAAATGTCAGTTAACTTCATTTTTATTTGGTTCAAGTAAATTTTACTTATTTCAACAATTTTTTCGCTTGAGTCAAAATGACCAAACTCTTTAAAATGACACTGAAGTTGACAAACATTAAAAATTTTTTTAGAATCTTATAGCAGTTAAATTATTATTAAAAAAAATTAATTAAAAAGTTCCACATATGAAAATTAATAAAAATTACAAGTGAAAATTTTTGGAAGCATTTTTTTATTGTAATTTTGTTAAAAAAATTTTTTTAATTGACAGCTGACCTCTAACTTCAGTATTATTTAAAAAAATATTTCTAAAAAATTGCGCTTGTAGTTTTTCAAGTTTTTTACTAGTGAAAATTTTTTTTTATTTGTTTAATTGAAATTTCTTCACTAAAAAATTTCTAAAAATTTTGAAATGTCAGTTAACTTCATTTTTATTTGGTTCAAGTAAATTTTACTTATTTCAACAATTTTTTCGCTTGAGTCAAAATGACCAAACTCTTTAAAATGACACTGAAGTTGACAAACATTAAAAATTTTTTTAGAATCTTATAGCAGTTAAATTATTATTAAAAAAAATTAATTAAAAAGTTCCACATATGAAAATTAATAAAAATTACAAGTGAAAATTAAAATGAAATAAATTTTGTTTTTTTTGCTATAAATTCGTAAACTACCGAAATAACAGTCCCCTGGGCTGCCCCATTCCTAAATTTGAAACTTTAAAATTAAATTTTACATTATTTGTCCATAATAAATAATTTGGTCCATAATGTTTATGAACTTAATTTGTTAACTAACAATCTTCTTCAATAAAAAGTACCGAAAATTAATTTGTTTCATTAAATTCATTAAACCAAAGTTTGTCCCAGGCGTTTTAAAAACAGTCCCCTGCCAGAAGTTCAAAGCCAAAAAAAAAAATCCAGCGTGTTATTTTACCTTTTGTAAATTTTATAAGGATCTAACTAGCCTTAAGTTAATATTATTCTAATTAATATAAATATTCATTGAGAACTTGAAAAGTTGAATGCATTGAAATAGTCTGCTTGATTTTTCTCAATTTGATAAAAAAAACAGTCCCCTGGCAAACAGTCCCTTGTCATGTTATATGGTAAAAGATACATAAATATCGAAAAAAAAAAATTTAATCGGCTGTGTATTTATTATCACTAAGCTGATATTTTTGTAGCCCTTGTTAATTTGTTTTTCTAATAAAAACACAAATAATTTGGTTGGACAATTTTGTACAGATTTAAGACGTCTTTACAGAGAATCACCCATAGATTAAATTAAAGGATGATGATGAATACATACCACGTCGTCTAAGACTTTCCTTATTCCTCCAAAGATGCATAACTGACCATCAGGTGAAATGGTAGCACAATGTTTACTACCTATTCCAGACGGTATCAATCCCACGTATTTCCATTGCATACTTCTGAGATTTAACTTCCAAAGGTCAGTATAAACATGATCATTTGGGACTTCTGCTCCTCTATCTGCTCGATTCCAAGGGGGCTCGGTTCCTCCAAATATAACAACATTTACGTCACCGGTGTTTGGGTCTGTAAATTGCGTAATACTAAAATCCACTCTTTCCGCTGGAAAGACTGAAAAATGTGATGTCTGGCTCTCATCTCCATAAGTATCCATAATTCTCCAAGCTTCGCTTGCAAAATCGAACACTGGAATGCTCTGTAATAGTTTAAGTTATTTAAGCATAAAATATTATACCTTACATTTATTAATAGCAAATTTATCTGTTACAGTTGACATCTCTCAAGAAACAACAAATGATGTATCAATAATAATAATTTTTTAGA
>JZSA01005449.1:0-126890 GCA_000956155.1 Cotesia vestalis | reverse complement strand
TGGTTCAAGATTTTGGCTCTTGAGTCAAGTTTATTTTTTTATCAGTGTATCTAAATTTGTCATTATAGTCTAGACGCTGTATTACTTTTTCGTAAACTTTTAAGGTCGGTGTACAAAATAAAATAATTTTTTTTTTACCCGCTGAAACCGAATATCGCAGTTATTTTTTTGAAATCTCGGGCCATCAATTGTTTATAAACATTTGCTTAAACAATTGTTTAGAAAATAATTTTTTGGGGATTGGTTATTTTTTTTTTTTTTTAATATTTAAGGCAATTTGAAAACGAAAGTTACTCTTATAAAATTTTTCTAAAGTTGATAGTTTCTAAGAGATGGATTTTTGAAAATCGAAAATTCTCGATTTTCTCAAACTTTGATGATTAATTACATACAAATAAATTACGTAATACTAGGTTTTATTTACATGATCGTAAAGAAAAATATTCAAAGTTTTTATTAAAACAATAACATCCCGTAATTTGTATTAAATAAAAAAAACGTGATCAAAGTTATTGTATTTATTGAGTAACTCGCCTGACTCAGCGGCGCATTCAGTTACTTAATAAATGCAATAACTTTGATCACTTTTTTTTTTGTTTAATACAAATTACGGGATGTTATTGTTTTAATACACTGAGAAAACAGTTTGTTTGACTCAAATGCGCAGATTTATTTGGAATAAATCAAAAATATACATTTAATGTTAACAAATTTCTTTTATTTAAATATATATTATTTTGAAACAAATAATACTTCGTTTTGGTTTAGTTAATTGAATCGACTTATTTATTTCATTTAAATAAAGATTTGTTAACTATTAACAAATCTAGTTTTAAGTAAATTACGTCTGGTGCCTAATAAAATTAAAAAATTAAAATTGAATTTTTTTTTGATTACACTTACAGTTTTTTGAATTTTTTACAAATGAAATTAAAAAAAAATTTTTTTGTAATAATTTTTTCAATAGAAAACATTCTAAAAATTTTTAGATGTCAGCTAACTTTATTGTCATTGTTAATTTCAGTGTAATTAATAATTCCAAAAGAAGTGCCCATTTTACCCCAAACGTTCGATATGTCTACGTTTACTACTTTCTTAACTTTAAACTAAAAACCATTGATTTGAATATATTCAAACATACCATTTATTTATAGTTAACAAATCTGATTTGGTTGAAGTATATGATTGTTAGCACTAAAGAAATATTTGTTAACTATGAACAAATCTGGATTTCATTTAAATATACGATAACTTTGTCTCAAATTAATCAATTTATTTGTATCAAATAAATATTTCTGGTGATATTTAAATAAGAGATTTATTTACAGTTAACGAGCCTCAATTTATTTAAATGAAATGTTTTCTCAGTGTAGAAACTTTGAATATTCTTCTTTACGATCATGTAAATAAAACCTAGTATTACGTAATTTATTTATATGTAATTAATCATAAAAGTTTGTGAAAATCAAGAATTTTCGATTTTCAAAAATTCATAACTTTTTTATTTATTTATCAAAAATTTTAGACCCTGAAACCTTAGCTCCCTAAGGCCCTTACATATAAATGAATACATATCAATAATAATGGTAATTAAACAGTATTGGAAATGATAATGAAAGACAGTATATAAAAGCAAGAAAAGTAACGTTGTCTCAAAGCAAAGTCTATCCAAGTTACCATCTAATGAATTTAGCTAATAAAAAAAAAAAAAATAGAAAAAATATAAGTTTAAATATATAGTAATTACAGTAATTAATCATCTACAATCGTGGTCATTAATTTAAGTATGTTTTTAAGTTCACTGGAAAATAGCCATTTGTAATCTCGATCATTTATAAACTATAAATTTAAAAATTAGTTGATGACGTCATTTGTAAAATTAGTCGCAAATAATAAATGATGTTAATGAAATTAGCGAAATTGAAATTTCACCAAATATAAATTCAGTCATTTATAAAATAACGAAAAACAAAAATCGGTGGCTACATGAATTTAGCCAATTCTCACTGCAGAAACTTATAAAATTAGCCGATTGTAAACTCTTGAATTGTAAAATTAGCCGTTTCTAAATTTCTCGTAATTCTTGAATAAATTGACGGATCAAAAAATGATTTAAAGCATCTAAAAAGACTTCTATAAATTTATTTTTTCTTAAAATTAGAGCAGATTCGACCAACTCATTCAAAAGTTATAAGAAGTTTAAAAACGGCTAATTTTACAATTCGTAAAGTTTACTATTGGCTAATATTATAAATTTCTGCAGTAAGGATTGTCTAAATTTACGTTGCGCCAGATTTTTATTTTTCGCTATTTTAGAAATCACTGAATTTAAATTTGGTTAAATTTCTATTTCACTAATTTTATTAACATCATTTTTTATTTGCGACTAATTTTACAAATGACATTATCAACTAATTTTCAAATTTATAGTTTATAAATGTTCGAGTTTACAAATGGCTATTTTCCAGTAAACTTAAAAACATACTTAAATTAATGATCACGATTGTGTATCCACAAAAAACTTATAGCATTCAGATCGAAATTCATTGTAATCAATAACTTAGAAACTATCAACTTCAGGAAAATTTTATAAGAGTAACTTTCGTCTTCAAATTGCTTTAAATATTCAAAAAAATAAAAACCAATTTTAAATGTTTAAGCAAATGTTATAAAAAATTGATGGCTCGGGATTTCGAAAAAATAACTGCGATATTCGGTTTCAGCGGGTCAAAAAACATAAAAATAATTTCATTTTGTACACTGACCTCAAAAGTTTACGAAAAGGTAAAATACAGCGTCTAGACTATCAAAGATAAATTTAACTGAAGAAATAATTCGGACGGCCTAGACCAGGACTCGAACCTAGATCTTTAGGTTACGCACCAAAGGCTCTGCCTGTTAAGCTATCCTTTAATCATAATGATACACTTTATAATAAAATTTTTTATTTTTTCAGTCAAATTTATCTTTAATGACAAATTTGGAGAATAATTCTGGCTAAATTATTTATGCCTAGAGAGAAATACAGGTCAAGAATATTAATTAAAAATTGTTGCTTTACTGGATAGCCAATTAACTGAAAAAATCTTAAAAGTTTATAAAAACCACACAGAAAAAAAAAATTTCTTGAACCGAGAAAATTATAAGGAAGACCGAAGTTATTTTGAAGCAAGAAGAAATTTTCTTAGCTTAAAAAAATTTTAACTTCTTCCAAGAAATTTTCAGTCTTCGTTAAGATTTTCTTGATTTAAGAAAATTTACGCTTAATTCAAGACTTGTTTCTTTCTGTGCAGTCTTTAGGATAAAAATAATAATAATATTTACAGTCAAAGGGATAAATGTTTCTCCAGAGTCCAGATGAATATATCCGCCAATAACAAAAATGGACTTTCCATCGTAAGCTAAAGTATGTTGAGCCGCTACCAAATAATTGCAATCCTCGATTAATTCGTTATACTTAGAGAAAGGTTTGAATTCTAAAGTGTCCGAATCTAATTTATAGACATCAAAACTGGTTTTTGTAAATCCAGCTAGTCGTATTCCGTAAACAGAATCTTGATGACGAATCATGTTAGTTGCTGCTGAATCAATTGGTTGTTTTCCAATTTTATATCGAGTAGAAACTTGATCGTTTTTATAACTATATCCAATAACACCAAATTTACGACCTCCACTCTCATAATTAGGCAGAGTGGCGTAAGTGTAAATCACAAAAAAATTTGGAAAAAATATTGCGGTAATTATTTTATCACCAACTAGATCTGACAAATACAATTTATTCTTATTTGCCAATAAATTCCACCTTTTCTTCGACAAATCGTAACCCCATAGATCAAGAAAATCAGGCTTGTGTCTAGGTGGTGGTACACTGTTGAAAAATGCTTGAAAATTTGCACTAGTAGGATCAAATCCACCAAAAACGTACAACATTTTCCCATTATTGTAGATTGTTGAGCATATTCTACCTGGCGGGCGCAAGGCACCTATAACAATTTCTCTCTTAAATTTAAGTGGTTTAAATTCGAACATTTTGTTTGAAACACTCTTCAGATTCACTACACTAAACAAAATGTGTGATTTGTAATGGCACTTAGATTATAATGAAGCAGAATTACTTAGACTACAATTAGAATTAGATCCAGGAATTATTTAGTCAATACAAATCAATAAAATACTCCTTCTATAAATTTTTATACTTTACAATTTTTTTTTTCAGTGATTTGGACAAGAAATTGAGCAATATTTTTTCTAAATTACAAAAATGTCACAATGATAATGATGTCAAACGGAGATTAGAAAATTAACTGAATTGGGAGAAGAAATTCAAGAAACTAACTATTTGAAAAGAAGTCAAGAAGAAAAGGTTTGTAGTGGGGATTTTGCAATTAAATAAGGCTTATTTTTTTTTAAGCATACCTATAAATTCTAAGAAATTCCATTGATTCATTTCATTGTGTTCATTCTTTGAAAATTGATAGGAATTTAAGATATAATTTTGTCACTTCAAAATAATTTCTTATTAATTATTTTTCTTCTACAAATCCGATAAGCTAATATATTGGAAAAACAATTATATTTGATAAGCTTATATTAAAATAAAATTAAATTTATGAAGAAAAAATTAGTATTCTTTGAAATCAAATGATTGAAGTGGTTCTGAGATTTTATTCTATTTGTTTAAACTAAACGAATTTTCAATGAATTTAGAATACAATATTGTTGACCTTGATGCAATTCATACACAAATTGTTTATTTATTTATTTATTTGAAAAGAAACGCCCTCGGTAATTTACAATATATTACATTTTCATGTGTAGGATGTTTAGGTAATATTTATATATAATAAATAATAACACTGAAATTAGCCGTCATCTGTTAATTTTAATAATTTTTTTAATAAATTAATTACAATAAAAAATGCTTTTAAAAATTTTCACTTGTGATTTTTATTAATTTTCACATGTGAAACTTTTTAATTTAATTTTTTTTTATAATAATTTAATTGCTATAAAATTCTAAAAAAATTTTTAATATCTGTCAATTTCAGTGTCATAATAAATGACATCTGTAAAGAGAAAATAGACTTAAGAGATTTGAGAGAAGAGAAAAACAAAAAATTTTTTTTATAATTGATAATTTATAATCACTATTTGTACACCTGGAATGGTATTTTAGAATCACCCAAATTATGATCAAAGAATCCAATTATTTGTTAATTTATTAAAATTCTTTTCAACACAATAATATTTAAATTTCAAATTTATTATTATCAATAAATGAAAATTGAAGCATGTAGAGTATTACATAAAAATTAGTATTCAAATTAATGAATTTTTGATTATAAAACTTCCCATAAGGTTCTGAGTAATATTTCTTCTTCAATCATTAAATTTGGATAATAGTGAAGAATTGCTTATCATAAATATTTTTTCATTATACACTGAGAGAAAAAATTTCTTTTGAAAAAAATAACCAATGTTGTAATATGAAATTAATTTATTGAAAATTTTAAACAATTATATTTTTTAGCTGAAGAAATACAAAATTTTTTCACAATAACTTTCTTGTTGAAAAAAAATTTGCTAGATTTGGGAAAAAGAATCTTTGGATTAAAATTCGAAAGTTGTCTATCCAATCGTTTTTTTACAAATCAAATAAAATTTTTTTTAAAAAGAAAAATTACTGAGAAAAATTTTTATTTCTTCAATTAAGAAATAAAACTGTTTAACATTTGCAACAAATTAATTTATTGTCACAACAGAGTCAATTTTTTTTCAAAATAAATTTTTAAACAAAAAAATGATCAGCTTGATATTTGCATTAATCTTCTTCTGAAAACAATGGCACCTAATAATAATAACAACGACACAAACAGAGATTAGAGAAAATTTAGTTTTACTATTGTCAATATTTTCATTTAAAAATATGGTGCTAAAAAGTAGTGTTTTCTTCAATTTGCTTAAAAAAGATAAGAAACAAAATAAAATGAAAATAGTGGAAAATTAATTGTAAACATGAATTGTAAGCTACTTTTGATTATTTATTAAAAAAATAACGGCCTTGGTAATAATTTTAGTAAGTGTATGAAGAAATACCAAAATTATAATTAAAATTAGAAGAAAAAAAAATTGACAAACAAAATAATGAACTAATTAGTTAATATTATTCATTTATACGATATCAATCATTTATTTATTTTTTACGATAATTAAATTGAGACATTCGATAACTTTTAGAATTTGTTTAATAAATAAATTGTAGCAAAAAAATTTATTTAAAAAATTCCATTTTTAGAAGCTCCAAAAATTATAAAAAACTTTTTTTTTAAAATTATATATTAGACCTTAGTTTATTTAAAAAAAAAAAAATTTTAAAATTGTAAAATAACTACTAATTTCAGTGTTATTTATTTGGAAACAATTTAACATGCCAGTTTCATCGGAAATGGTCAAAAATAGCCACATCAATTTCTTCTCTCAGTAATTTTTATTTCTTCGTAACTTTATAAATTATTACATATTTACAGTTTGTTTTCAATTCCATACAAAAATGTGTACGTAAATTTTTTAATTAAATCTTAGCTTTAAAGTTGCGACTACTAATTAAAGATTATAAATTTTATATTTCAATTATAATATTGTATATTATTAAAAGTACTTTGTACAACAAAGTAATAATATAATGTATAAAATAAATTAATTTTTATTCAAACGTACGCAGTAATTTAAAGTAACAAAAAAATCGTTAATTATAAATTTAATAAATAGTAAAAAATCTGTGTGATGAGCTTGCATAGTAATATAATAAATTTATGAAATATAAAATCTTTTAAAATAAAAAATTGACTTAGAACGGTAAAGTGTAAAAAGGGAACAAAATGTCTATAAACATTTAATCATATTATTCGCGACTTGAGTAATTGTAAGGGAATCCCAAGAGCGTTGATTTCTTTGTCAGTCATAGATTTTAAATCTGGATAATAAAAAAACAGAGCTTCCCAACAAATTTCAGTAAGTTTTGGGATTGTGAGCCAAGCCGAATGTAATGTAGATGAACATGACCCCTGAAACTAAATTACAATAAATATTATTGGTGAGGTTGATCCTGTGATGATGATCATCAATAAAATAAATACTTACATGTGCCTTTTCATCTGCAATAAATCCACCAAACGTAAATAGCTTTCCTGTCGGAGAAACACTCATTGAATGGCTATCAACGGAGTGGGGTAACGCAGTTCCAAATTTCTCAAGACATGTCCACTTTAAACTCATCAAATTGAGCTGCCAGACGTCATCAAAAGCATCGTTATGATCAACAGTGCCGCCGGATATAATTACATTTATCTCTCCGGTGTTAGGATGTGTATATTGCGTAACTCCAAAATCCTCTCGTGCAGTTGGAAAATGTGGCATGGACTCGTCGTCTCCTATAGTGTCTACAGTTGTCCATCGATATTTTTCTAAATCAAACGCTGAAAGCTTCTGAAAAAAAAAAAAAAAAACATTTGTGTATTCAAAATAAATTAACCTGAATCAAGAGAAAAAAAATCTTGAACTATAAAAATAATTTTGAAGAGTTTCATTGTTTTTAACCATAAAAAAAAATTGTAATTATTTACAAGCGGGGCCCACCCTATTTTTGGCCATATCTAAGTGAAAATTAACATTTTTAATTTTTTTTTTTTTCTGCTTTTTTTTACGGTGCATTGATGATAAAAAATATCATGAAAGAAATTCGATAGTTTTTTTGCCTTCAAAAGTTGTAAAAAATTTTGGCTCCCATGTTTTTGGATAAAATTTCTATTTTATCATTTTTTGATGTTTTTGAGATTAACTATTGCTGAAAAGCATATGAAACATTAAAGAAGCTCCAATTCAGATCAAAACCTTCCCAATGACACTAAATTAAATTGAAAAATCTCATTCTATCATACAAATATACCGGAGACAAAATTTTCCTTATTCTCGTTATATCGCGACCCAAATGCCAAAAGGGCTTCACAGCAGCTAGATAGGGTTTTATGCCAAAAGGGAGTATAAAAAATTTTTTTTTCGCCATTCAACTTAGAACTGCTCAAAACGTAGAGATTTGTCAAAAAAAATTTTCAACGTACTAATGCCAAAATAATACAGATGATCCTGACGATGGAGATCGTATAGGACTAATACCCTGATGAATTTATTTTTTCTTCATTTTTTGTTCGTCTTTAACTTAAATAAATATTTGTTCATATAAATTAAACTGTGGAGTGATAATTTTTATTACGCTGAGCAATTTTTTTTCTTAATCTTGCCTATAATTGATAATAAATCGAAAAAACAGGATACGCCCTTATGGTTTTAGAAAAATTTTTTCTTAAAACCATAAGGGGGTATAACAAAAAAAATTTTTTTTTCGTTTTTTCCATAGATAGTAATGTTTGCAACATTTTTACATTGATTGGAGCAAAAAAAATTTTTTTATACGCCCTTATGATTTTAGTAACGCGATATTACATAGCTTATTTAATAAAATTAAGAATAAGCTTACAGTGAAAATGAATGCATCAAGACCAGGACTGTCAGTAGATCCTCCAAATATATAAATCATTTTCCCATCATACACCAAAGTATGTCCGTTTCTTCCTAGAGGTTCATTAGGATCCAGCTCTCGACACCTGTAAACTGCGTTCCATACACCATTTTCCATATTTAATCGATAGACATCTGAAAAATTGTCAAGGTCTCTAGTGACTCCTACAGTAAAAAAATATTTTTTATGGCGAATTAAATTATTTGCGAACGAAGGGTATGGAATTTCTCCGCTAGTTCCTTGGACCAAGACACTTTCGTCGCTCAAATTACAGATATGTAGCCGGCACTTGCGGCTCGAAGGTGTGTCATTAAAAGGTACTCTTATTGAACAAATTACCAGATAATTAGATTCAAAAATAGTCCCAAAAACTTTGTCATTTATATCCGGCAAGCACTTTTCATTTCCCAATAATTTCCATTGCTGCGAGGGTAAATTATACATCCATATCTCACGAAACTCTGGTTTTGTTGCTACAAAAATGTGATCATCAGCTAATTCTCGATAATCCATCACAAGAGGATCTTTTCCGCTGTAAATGTATAAATTTTTTCCATCACACCGTATTTTTGATTTTGTCCTTCCTTCAGGTTTTGCGATGCTGTTTGGAAGATGTTCATCGAAAACAAAAGGTTTGAATACATACATTTTTTCTCAATTATTAATTCAATTTTATTTATAAGAAAATTCAATTTTTTTCATCCAGTTTTTATAGTTAATTAAAAATCTATTTTAATTGTCTAGCACTAATATTTATCAGTACAAAGGTTAACTCGATGTTTACTGTTTATATCTTAGAACGCGCATCACAACTCTACAGCTGTTACGCCTGCAGCGCCAACGAGTTGTCGAACTTTTATTCATGAAAAATAATATGATCCTAAAATTAACAAACATGTGTCAATTTGTTTTTATTTTTATAACAATTAAATTACTATGAAAAAATTTCAACAATAAAATTCCACATTAAAAAATTAAAAAAAAAAAAGTGCAAACTTTTTAAAAATTTTTTTTTTAATAATTGATTTTTATACAAATAAAAAAAATTGTAAAATATCATGACATTGAATTTAGCTGTCACTTCACAATTGTTTTGATTTTTTTTAACAAATAAATTATAGCAAAAAAAATTATTAAAAAAATGGACTTGTAGAAATTTTAATAAATTAAAAAATCAATTTTTTAAAAATTGTTTTTCAGAACAAATTTTTTTGTTAAAGAAAATTAAAAAATTGTCAAGTCACAGCTAACTTTAATGTCATAAAATATCTGCTGATTTCAGCTTAAAAAAATAATATTTACTTATTTAAATGATGAAAATTAAGTTAGCCGATATCTAAAAATTTTTCTAATTTTTTTTATTGAAAAAAATTAGAAAAAAATTTTCATTTGTAAAAAACTTGGAAAACTTTAAGTGCAATTTAAAAAAAATATTTTTTTTGTTTCAATTTAATAAATGAAAAAAAAAATAAAAAAATTAGAAACGTCGGCTAACTTTAGAATTATACTTAATTGAAATGATTTTTGTTTAAAAAAAAAAAGTTTCTTTTCATTTTTAAATTAATTTATTTAAAAATGTATTAAATCAAAATTATTTTAATATTTAAAATCTTCAAAAGATGAATTAATCTATTTATAAAAAATTGAAAAAATTCTTATCAATAATTTATTAAATTTAACGTTTTTTAAATCCATATTTTTTCCTTTCGTAGAACAAATCGGTCTTAGAACTACCCAAGTTAACAATTTTAGGACATCCGTCTCTCTGTAACAAACACAATAATTTTATTAATATAATTTTATGAAGCAAATGAGTTAATTAAAAAAAAAAGGTAAGACAAAATAGTTATTAATTAATTTTCAGTTATTTGACTTATGAATTGCCAATTAAAAGTAATTTTTAGAATAAAAATAAGTTTCATAAATTTAAATAACAATCCTTAATGTTACTCATGAATTAAATCTCTAAATATTCATAAGATACGTACATCTTTCTCCTGAATAGTACACTCCTTACAATAATAGGCGTCTGATACACCTGGACCACCACAAATTACGCAACGTCCTTGGTACGATCCATAATTGCATTCATCGCAAACTCTGACCAACGTGCATGGTCGGACATAACTATCGCAGATCACACACTTTCCATCACATTTTTCGCATAAACGACCGATGGCTTAAATAAAAATATAACATTATTAATAAGCTAAACTCATAAACTAATCTAACCAAAATTTGAATAACACTAAAGTTAGCCGTCAGCTGTTAATTTTAAAAATTTTTTTAAGAAATTAATTACAATAAAAAAATGCTTCTGAAAATTTTCACTTATGATTTTTATTAATTTTCATATGTGAAACTTTTTAATTTAATTTTTTTTTATAATAATTTAATTGGTATAAAATTCTAAAAAAAATTTTTAATATTTGTCAACTTCAGTGTCATAAATTTGAACAATTTTTCAAATTTAATTAGTAATCAATAATTACTCCAAAAAATAAGTGAAAATACATACCAACACCTGGTTGCTTGCGACAAAAAATTAAATCAGCATGATGTTTGGCCATAGTTTAATAAATAAAATAAATTGTAAAGATTACTTTACACACGTGATTTTTGCTCCAAAATATATACTCCGAGCTTGACTAATATTACAGTGAACCCAACTAAAGTTTTAAACTATGGTAGGTGAACTTTAGAGCAGCAAGATCTCTCCTATCAATATTTCATACCTCAAAATATTTTACCTGCTGGAAAATTTCGGTGATGAGAAATTTCTGTTGATTTTATGTTATCTCCAACAATTACTTTCTGTACATAGCAATAAATTATATTTTGAAAACCTATGAATAAAAAAATAGTTAATCGATTTATTCTTAAAATTCTTAAAATAGAAATAAATTAATATAACATACCTTAAAAAATTTCGTTGAATAATTTAAAACAAGAAAAATTTTTCTACCGGCTAAATAATTTCTGTTTGATGTTTTAAAATAAAAACAAACTTTAATAAATTATTTTCAGATGGATCCAACTAAACTTAACCTCAAAGAATGCTTTTGTGTTGTTTTATATTTGATTAATGCTTTAAAATCAATTTTTGATGGTTGTAATTAAACAACATCTGATTGTTTGATGTGTATTTTCTAAATAAATGTGATACGTAAAATTTTTTAATAATAAAAAAATAATAATAAAAAATTGAGAATATGTCAGTGGCGCCAAAGAGAATAAAGACGGCCGGTGTTATAATGCCGCAGAATTTGGATCTTGAACCGCTTAATTTTGCCTACAATTTTGTCTAAAAAAAAGAGAAAATTCCAATGAAAAAACTAATTTATTTGTGTCATTTATGATAAATAGATTTATTAAAACAATTTGTAATAAAAAACCAAAGTAGTCATGGTGAAACATCACCCAAATTTGATTTTTTGCAGAAAACAACCTGGAGTCGGTGTGTAAAGAATGGTAACCTTAACTCATGAAAATTAACTTAGCATGACAATTTTTTAATTTTCTTTAACAAAAAAATTTGTTCTACAAAATTAAAAAAAAAAAATTGCATTTTTAATTTATTTAAATTTCATGACATTAAAATTAGCAGGGCTTGATTATTTTTTAGTTTTTTTTTTAATGAAAATGAAGTTAGCTGACATTTCAAAATTTTTAGAAAATTTATGAAGGTGAGTTCAGCAGACAGGTAATTTTTGAGAATTTTTAGATTAATTTTTACTTAATGGTTTTAAAAAAAATTTTTTAAATTGCATAGAAAAAACTTGTGAAAATTTCCATATACATTTTTTTATACTATTTCTTCTGTAACAAATAAACTGTTCATAAATTTTTTTAAAATTATCAGATGTCTGCTAAATTCGCGCTCATAAATTTTTTGTTAAAAAGATTTCAATTAAACAATTAAAAAAAAAAATTTCACCTGTAAAAAAACTTGAAAAACTATAAGTGTAATTTTTTAGAAATATCTTTTTAGTTGTAATTTAATTAATAAAAAAAATCAAAAATTTTCAGACGTCTGCTAACTTCAGTGTCATTTTTTTTAACAAATAAATTTGTTAAGAAAATTATTTTTGAAAAATTGCATTTTTAATTTTTAAAAATTTTTAAATGTCAATTTTTTTTTTATAATTTTTTTGCCATAATTTATTTGACTAAAAAGTTTTTCAAATTATCAAATATCTGCTAAATTAATTTCCATTAAAATTTATACAAATCGATTTTTTTAATAATTTTTTTTTACTATAATTTGTATTAAAAAAAATTAAAACAATTGTGGTGACAGCTAAGTCCAATGTCATTAACTTATCATATAGTTGATAATTTTAAGAATTTTTGTAACAAATAAATTATGGCAAAAAAAAATTGACATTTAGAAATTTTAAAAAACTACAAATGCAATTTTTTAAAAATAATTTTTATGGAGCAAATTTATTTACTAAAACAAATTAAAAAATTGTAAAGTGACAGCTAACTTTAATGGCATCCTTAACTCTTACAATGTTGATCTATTATGCAATAATAATATCAAAATAAAGTTAGCTGATATTTCAAAATTTTTAAATTTTTTATTGAAGAAATTTCAATTAAATAATTTAAAAAAAATTTTTCACATGTAAGAAACATGAAAATAAAGTTAGCCGACGTCTAAAAATTTTTAGAATTTTTTTTTATTCAAAAAATTATTACAAAAACAATAAAAAAAAAAAATTTGCACGTGTAAAAAATTTCAAAAACTGCAAATGCAATTTTCTAAAAATATTTTTTTTTTTAATTTAATTATTAAAAAAAAAATTAAAAAATTTAGAACGTCGGCTAACTTTAATGACATGTAAAAAACTTGAAAAACTACAAGAGAAATTTTTTAGAAATATTTTTTTAGTTGTAATTTAATTAAAAAAAATAATCAAAAATTTTTAGACGTCTGCTAACTTCAGTGTCATATAATAACAATAGAAAAATTTTTTTACTGTTTCAGCAATTGGAAGATTATGCGAAAAGTGTGATGGAAAGTGCGTCATATGTGACAGTTACGTCAAGCCTTGTACTCTTGTAAGGATATGTGACGAGTGCAATTACGGAAGTTATCAAGAAAGATGTATTATTTGCGGTGGTCCAGGAGTCTCTGACGCTTACTACTGTAAGGAATGTACGATGCAGGAAAAAGACATAAGAATTTTTTTTTAAATAAATTTTATTACATTAGTATAACAGTTATTTAAATATTTTTTTTTATTACATTTCAGAGAGATGGATGTCCAAAGATTGTTAATTTAGGGAGCTCTAAGACAGATCTATTTTATGAAAGAAAAAAATATGGGTTTAAAGAAAATAAATCGCTATTTATATATTTGTTACGTATTGAATAAGTAAAGATATAACTAAGATACGGGATTATTTAAATGAAAGACTTAAAGTTTTTTATACTATAGAAGCCAAATTAATAAGATTAGTTTACACGTAACAAAATAAAAAAAAAAAAAAAACAAGGTAATTATAACGTTATTTATATTTATTTTTATAATACATAATTATAAGTAAAATATTTAACAAAACGTATTTTTTATTTAAATGCAATAAATGCATTTAGGTATTTTTTGTCATGGAATTTAATATATGAATTTGAAAGGGTACATCTGAGTATTCAATCAAAAATATTTGCTGTACAGTTCCAGGTGTAAGGGGCACAACTGGTGAGAAATTTTTAAAAAATCGATTTTTTTATATTTCGATAGATTATGCCTTTGAAAATAAGATACTAAAATTTTAAATCGATATCTCAAATAATTTTTGAGTTACAGCCATTCAAAGAGAAGCCGCTCGGCAGTTAAAATAGGATCGGGTTGCGGTCAACCAGTCAGATCGATAACATTTCAAATTATCAAAACTCTAAAAAATTTAAAATTCCACTACATTCAAAGTTTATAAAATACATTAACTTAAATAGAATATCAGCCAAAAAACAATTTTGTAAATTATAAAACATCGAGCTCTTGAATATAGATAAACATAAATGTTATATTCCTCAAGAGTTAAAATTAATTTAATTTCGAAAAAAGTTGATTCCGACGTATATTCATCCGAATAATGATTCGGCCGAAAATTATTCATCCAAATAATTATATATTTACATTTTTCGGCTAAATGAGTGCTCGTCTGTTCATTCATTTTGGCGTAAAAATTTTCGTTGTTGTTTTTTAATTTATTGAGACTTTGTGACTTTGAAAGATTCTATTAATATAGCTTTAGTTTTTTCCTATATTCAACATAATATTTTTCGGAATGTTAAAATTTGTAAAATTAATTATTTTGAGTTACATTTTATGTTAACTTTTTAAGTTCTAGTAATTTATTAATTCGGAATTTTGTCAGTCTGACTAGTTGATTGTAACTCATAGGATCATTTTATCTCTAAGCGCGTTTTTCTCGAAACAGCATTTTTCGAATTTGCTGGAGTGATTACTCGGAGACAAATGATCCGATTACTACCAAATTTTTTTTGTATGTTCTGTATATAGTTCTCCATTCTCTGACTCTCCAGTTTTTTGATCTGATCAAAAATCGAATTTTGGCAGGCCAAAAAGGACCAAAATTATGGGTAAAATTAAACTATTTTTTTTTAAAAACGCAGCCGCTTTGTCAATTTTTAATATTTTTTTTCGACAGTGGGTCATCGTACGGACAATATCTTCTAGTTTAATGAGATTTTTTTTTTTACGTTTCATCCACGAAAAAGGCCGGAATCACTCTAACAGTGGAGGATCTTTTTTTTTAGAGCCATCGGAGATCACGTGTGACTCGAAAAATATTCAATTTTTTTCTTCAAAAATTTTACTGCATATTCTCAAAATATGTATAAATTTACCCTTAAAATTTCAAAACAATTGATACAGTAGTTTTTTTTTTTTTTTTTAATTCCCAAAAATCGCCTTTTTTAGGCTGTCACACTAGTTGTGCCCCTTAAAATTGCAGATAAAATTTAAATTAATTATATTAATAATTTTGATATTAAAAAATATAAAAAAAAATTTCATATTAACAATTGATCTTCTCAATTCAAATAATTCAGGTATTTTACGCTCAAGTTAGATGTTTTTGATTTTTTTACAAACATGAGACCGTTTAAAACTCTAACATTATTTTTTTCTAATCTATCTTTACAAACTTTCTAATCGAACGGATTTTTATTGATAAATTTTTAATTCGTTGAAATGATTTTCTCTATAAGTAACATCTACTATTTTCCACGATAAATTTTAATCTAATCTAAGATTTGTTTTTTGTATAATTGACTAATCTAGTGATTCTATTTTCGTGATAAGTCGTCGTGATATCAGTTGCTAAAATCTATAAAACCTCAAAATTCATTGATATACGTTCTGCTACAATTGTAAATATTGACTAACAATTTGCCCAAAAAAATTACAAGTAAAATAGTGATATTAATCAGATCATTGTTACAATATTTGCTGATAAAAATATTAAAAATAATAAAAATATAATATATGTATAAAATTGCAATGTGTAAGTAATAGCTAAAAAAAAAATTACTAATAATATTGTCGCTAATTAATTACGTAGCACTCTAATTATCAATTCTATTGGCATCGACTTAAAGTTTATTATTATTCACGCTAATTGTTTTTATTAAAACTAAATTAGTGATCTGACGGACGGAAAAATTTAATATCGCCCTCTTATATATCAACAAATATATTATAATTTTTTATTTTTTTTTTATTTTATATATATAGCTTTTTTTTTAATACTTATTATCCGCTTCGTCAGATTCAATTGATCTTGCTCTTGATTAATCGTAATTAACCAATAAATTAATTTATTAATATTCCTGCGATGGAAGAGATCAGTATTATATTTATAAATTTATTTTTTTTCAAATTAAAAATATATATGATTTTTCTCTTATGCATACTATGGAGCAATTATGGATCATTTTTTTTTTATAAATTATTTTACGTACTTACGTAATATTTTTATGTATGAAAATAATTTATCAACGTATAACTCCCAACACCTTTTAATTGTATGTATATTAATAATATTATTTGTTTCTTTGTTTATTATTGTTAATAATTATTAAATTGTTAGTTAGTTAAAAATAATTCGCGATTGATATTACTTTGACACAAAATTATTAAATCAATTTAGTTCACCGAGAACTAAATTGATTTCAAATAAAAATTGTCTACTCTGCTTTTTTGTGAATTGACGTATGAATTAATCATTATAATTATTATTATTTTTACGTATCAGGAATTGGATCAATGTTGATTCCTTTACGGATATCTATCTCTCATCTGGACAGAGACGAACTTGCAACAGAGCGTCCACTTACAGCCGACTGAAGGCTCATCATTGATCCCCTGAAAAATTTATTGCAATAATGAAAATACGCACAAGAGCGTCTCTGTGAAATTTTATTTATAAAATGTAATTACCTATAATGCGCAGATGGTAGTACTTCGTAAAAGTACATAAGTTGAGCTTTATGCGAGCTTATTGAAGGAAGAAATTCGCCCTCATCCGGATTTTTCCATTGCAAAATATATGTTCCCGGCTCTTGGATTATATGTGTACCCTAAAATTATAAAATGAATTTGATTATCTATAGAATTAAGAAAAAAAAATTTAGTCTCCGGCATATTTATATGATAAAATGAGATTTTTTAATTAAATTTAGTGTCATTAGGAAGGTCTTGATCTGAATTAGAGCTTTTTTAATATTTCATATGCTTTTCACCAATAGTTAATTTTTTATGACAAGTTTTCGTAGTAGTTGTAAGTAGATTTGAATTTCGCTATACAAGTCATTAATTCCGGAAAAAAAAGATGGGAAAAAAAAGACCCAGAAAAAATTTTAAAGTTATGAAAAATTCATCTTGTTTCATTAAAATTATTATAAAATAAAAATTATAATAATAATAATTATATTTTTTTTTTGTAACAAAAAATGGAGCGATCATTCTGGGAGTGCTTGTATTTCAGAAAAATTGTGGATGTGGTACAGTTATTATTGTTATAATTTTTATTTTATAATAATTTTAAAGAAATAATATGAATTTTTCATCATTTTCTAATTTTTTCCGATTACCACAAGTTGTTGGTTTATTTTTTTTATATGTATAAACGTGGTTATAGATCAAAAATTAATTTATATAATTAAGAGACTAAGAAAAATTTTGTAACGGGTATATCTTAATCGTAAATTGAATTTGATATTTTTTTAGCAATAGGGAAGAAGTACCGTTTGTGGCCAGTGTACCGTTTATGGCCATTTATTGTTCAAATTAACGATAGACATGAATTTATATTAATAAACCATTACAAACTCGATTTGTTTTAATGTAAATTTTTTAAAACTCAATAAAAATACGGTTATAATATTATAATTTTCTATAAATTAATTCAAATGTTAACTGTTTAAAAACGGTGCTAAGGTGGCCAAAAACGGTACATCTACTGTAGTCATTTATGATTTAAATAATTGAGAGAGTAAGAAAAATTTTGTGACAAGCTCATTATTATTTTTAAAGGAATTCTTATAGTTGAATTTGGTATCATCACAAAAGTCTTTACAAGAATTTATGCCTTTTCAAAATTCTATATTTTTTTCAGTGGTAGTTTTTTTTTATGTCAAGATTTTGGAGCAATTTTGAAAATTTTTTTGTCCTATTATTTTTAATATTTAATTCAAAAGTACCCAAACTATGTATAGTGTGATAAGAAATATTAAAAAACTATTGAGCCAAAGTTTCTTATTCTTAATCCGTAAATTTCAGCAGTCACTTAGTGTCTGCAGGTGGCTAGTATCTGTCAATTAAATTCAGCAACTAAATATTTTACCTGAATGCTTTCTCCATCATGACAAACAACACTCGATTCAACTTTAACACAGTTGACACCGTCTTTCCATTCTTTCAATGCATCAGAATCAGCTGTTGTTATTTCTAATGACTCTGTTGTTTAAAAAATTTTTCTAATTAATTATAAAATTCTTTGGAAGAAATAGTTAATATGAATGAAAATTTTTTTTTGTACTCGTCCTAAATAAATTACCATTGATATTAATAGCATCATGTTTTTCGTGTAAAACAGTAAAGATAACATTGTGACGCATAACATCAAAGTCCCAAGTGAGTACAGCACCCGGATCATTAGTGTTGATAGCAACATGATGAACTTGACCATGTGCTAAACTTATCGAATGATACAAACTGTGTTCATGGTCATTTGAAGCTGCTTCCAAATCCAATCTGTACAAACTCTTGGGCACAACTCCGCCTTCCATCACATAAGTCTAAAATAAAATTCATAGTCAATAATTATATTAAATTAAAAGGCTTCCATCGATAACAGAAATAACAGACACAGCGCTTATTCCATTGATACACGAATATGTAAATATTTACTATCGCAATGTGTAATTAATGTGTGTATTTTATTTTCAATAAGACATTATCTTGACAATCAGACAACAAAAAATTATTGTGAAATAAAAGATCTTTTTCAACAATTGAAAAATTTTAAGTCACGTGCGTTGTCTACATGTGTAGTTTAAAAAACATCACGTTGTACGAGTGAACGATTTAATACAAGTACAAATTTTGCACGTGATAATGATAATAAAAAACGTGATCATTGCGTCATTAATTTTAATATTTGCGTTTTATTAGTACATCTTACGTTATTACTTGTCACGGTGTTACTGTAATACCGAGTAGGTATTGTTAATTCATCGACCAAAATACTGTCCTATCATTTTATCAAAGGTTTATTATTATAAGTACAACTAAAAATAAATTCCACGATTTATTTACCTCAGATGGCCCGCCAAGAAAATCGGGAATATATTCAGCGTCAATATAATCTGTCAATCCTCCTTCATTTTGTTCTTGGTAGTCAGTTCCACAATAAAATATAAATTTATTTCTTGTATTTTCATCTAAAAACAATAACTTGTCAGTCATATAACCCAAGTAAAACAATAAGTAATTTAACTTACGTATAAATGTACTAATTAGTGTCCATAGTATTGGGAAACATCGAGGAGCGCGTATTATTAAGACTCTACCCATTGTTTCTGGGTAATTTGCTTCGACAATTTCAATTATTCGCAGTAAAGCCTGTAATAATATTACATGTATGCTATTAAGAGAATTAGGTGAATTTGGTGACAAACATATATATATATATATATGTACGTTAAAACTAGGTTAATGTGGTTTCACTTGATATCATTGGAAAGGTCTTGATTTAAATTTGTGACTTTTTATGGTTTCAGATGGTTTTTTATCGATAGTTAATGTAATATAAATATTCTGCTTAATTGTAAATATATTTAAATTTCGAATAAAAAAATTTATTTATTTATTTTTATTAAATTTAACTTAGCATTCTCGAAATCCTTGAAATTGAAATATTTAAACAAACGCGTAATGACTTTAAGCTGGTAGTCAATATTATTTTTTAGATTCACATTAAACTTGCGTTAATTATTTATTAATATTGACTTACTTTAATTCCAGGACGCCACAAATGACGCATATTTAATCCTTCAAGATCGATAAGTAGACACCACTGAGACACTGGATGTCCTAGTACAGTAGTAGCTTCTTCCATTAGCGACAACCCTTCTTCACAAATATGTAAAGCCTAAAAGTATTAATATAAATAATTCAAGTTAGCCAGTAAAAGTTTTAAACTATTGTACACGCTGACGACAGTAACATTAACTAAGTAATTACTTACCAACAGCAATAATTCATCTTCCCCAATCGATTTCAGCAAACCTTTAACGTCCATTTGTCCAAGTCGTAAAATATAAAGCGGACGACCATCTATAAAAAAAGACAATATTTTAACATACTTCTTTTTTTTTACAACTATTGATTTCTTTTTATCCTCACCTTTGTCACAATGATGCCATCCACCAGGAAAATAATCCTTTACGACGCGCGGAGCTTCATACTCATCTAGTAATTTGTCAATTTGATATTTTTTACGCCAATGAAGCGACTGGGTCAACATTTCTTTAGCTTTATCAACCATAAATTCACGGGCGCGTAAAAACCGCAACAATGTAGCGTCATTTGGCACCGATGCACCTCGTAATTCTTGTATACTTTGACGAAGTTGTAATAATTTACTTTCCTGCATTAAATCTAGTTTACCTAAATATCTTTCTATGTAATCAGAAGATAACTTTATTTCTTTGTTGGTTGGTAATTTTGTTTCTGTCTCGACATCATTTTGATCGTTGCTTTCTTCAGTCTCAATCCTAATAAAAATATTTAATTAAATCAGCTTTTATAAATGATACTTTTAGATAAGTACGTCGTAAATAAATCATAAATACTGACGTTTTTTCATCTTTCGGAGGGTCTTTTTCAGGGTCAACCCAAGGAGCTACGTATGTTACCCCTTGTTCTTTTAGCTCATTAATGAAATATTCAACTATTTCCTTACCCTAAATATTTAAATCAATATAAATTAATGCTAATCATAATTAATTTGATAAGTAAACAAAATAATAACTAAAAACCTTGGCTATATTTTGAGCGTATTGCTTCATGGCTAGCTTTTCCATTGAATTTTCAAATCCAAAGAAGTTTTTTATATCCAAACTCGCTGTTTGCTCGAAGCATGTCCACTCGCTGTTTTCTGGGTGTATCTGAAATATTTATTTAAGGGGGTGTGTAAGGTGTTTAAATTATTTTTTTAACTGAAGGTATTGGCGATTTAGTGTGAGATAAGCCGATAAAATTTGCTTATGAACGTTGTATACCAGATTTTTTTAGTGTTGAAAACTTTAAAGCGTTTTCCTCGGAACTCACGTTTTCAAAGTCGGTGCCCCTCATAACTTGAAAACTACAGCACCGATCCCTTTGAAATTTTAAACACTAATTTATCAGGTAACGCTAGAGAGTTTTTTCAAATTAGTTATTATAATTTTCATTTTACAATAACAAATTAGCTGATTTTTTTTTGTAAGAATCGTGTTTTTCCCTTCAAAGTGTTCCAAAAAAATGAAAAATTGAAATTTTAAAAAACCCTCCCAGCATTACCTGGGAAAAACTATTATCTAACGAATGAACTTTCATTTTTTCATTTCCGATGATCCAGCACCAAGTTATGAGGGGCACCGCAACTCTACTTTTTTCCGAGGCACGTCCAAATAATTGCTGCAATTGCCGAATTTTTTAATATTTCTTCGTGAAAATTTTATATAATATTCTTCGAATGTCATATTTTACTGTACCATTAGTTTTAATAAAGAGATTTTAATTGCGTCGTCACAAAAAAATCACAAAAACATGCCTTTTTTTGTACGAATTAACCTTATCCCCCCTTTAATAAAAATCCGAACATAAATAATAATATTAATGTTAAAACTTACAAAATATCGACATTTCTCAATAACTGTAACACGGGATGAAAAACTTTCATTCCACGCTTCTATTTCTAAAATGCTATTACGTCTGTCTAGAACATTTTTTTGTATAAAGTAGACGTAATCGACTCCAATTATCTGTAAAAAATAATGACACCAGTTGATGAATAATTGCTGGTATTAAAAACAATGATAAAGAATAATAAGAACCTTCTTCAAAATGTAAGGAGCTTCAACATTGAGTTTACATCGTCTTTCAGTGGTTCTAATTGCTCCTCCTTGGCTTTCTTCATCTTTCGTAACTTCGCATCCGACAAAAACAGGAATTTGTGGACACGTGGGGAATCTTTTCTCGTACGCCTTTTTATAAAATTAAAAGAAAAAAAAAAAAAAAAAAAAAAAACAAGTTTGAGTAATAATTATTACAAACAAGAATTTAAGTACATATATCTAGAGTCTATAGAATTTTAATGATTGACTATGGTCAAGTGATTGCTATAATCAATAGCGTGTCTCTGTCAATTACGTGCATGAATAGCTTTATTATGACCAATCAAAATAATTCAACTCCTTATTCTCCTTACAATTAATTTATATTTTTATTTTAAGTCAAGCCACTTACAAACTTGACAGGCAATAAACATTGATAAAAAAAAAAGTAAAAATTATGACGGCTGATAATTAATGAATGATGATAATGAAGAAGAGTAAAGTAGAGAATTACCAGGTGGATTTAATTACAGAAATTAGTTTAAATTACCCAAGAGTAGAATAAGATTAAAGTCTTGGAAATAAAAAATTGTTATTGTTGATGTTAGTTATGAATATCAAGGTTTTAGTACAAGTTCAAAGTCTGACCTTTGGCATTAAAGAAACTAAATAAATAAATAAAGAAAATAAAGTGCACAAAGGTAAGAAAGTAAACTTTATACTGTTTACTATTTGACGGCGTGCAGTATAAATTGGCATTGGCATTATATACCCGCGTTCACATGCTTATTATAGGTACATACTATAAGTTAGAAGAAAGTAGGTAGCTGGTACGAGAGATGAATGTTTGATGACAGGAGAATTATTTGAAGGCTACAGACACTATCTATAATAATAAACGCACCAGCATAACAAGTGCAAATGGGTGTTTGTAGACCCGTACGGGTGACTGGTACTGTTGAACCATTTTATCCTTTTTTCTTATTCCTTATTCCTTAAACTTGTTTTTTTATAACTTATGACTAATTGGATGTTGAGGTATTGTTAAGGAAGTAAATAAAATTTATTTTTTAGGTCGGCTATTAATCCAATTGTCACAGTACGAGATATCACGGACGAATGCGATTCTGACGTCTGGGAGGGACGTGATTTCGTTGTTGAAGCTCCGATCCTAGTGGACTCTGGTGGCGGTCAAGCAATTACATTTTATTGCAAAATGCGGGAAAATTTAAATTTCAGTGTGAGTTTAAAATTAGCAGCCAGCTGATTCTTGAAAATTTCAAGTAATTTTAAATTTAATAATTGAAAATCAATCTGAAAAATTGTACAAAAAGAGTTATTAAGTTTTTAAATGTATTTTTTTATCAATGAGAATTAATTTAGCAGCTATTTATTAATTTTTTGACAAATAAATTATGGCAAAAATAAATGAGAAAAAAAAATTGACATTTAGAAATTTTAAAAAATTTTAAATGCAATTTTTTAAAAATAGTTTTTCAGAAAAGATTTATTTGTTAAATAAAATTAAAAAATTATTAAGCGGCTGCTAACTTTAATGTCATTTTTTATCATACCATTTTTGTAATAAATAAATTATTTATACATTTTTAAAAAGCATTACTTCAATCATACAATATTTTTTTTCACTGTTTCATTTAACGATCGACGGCAAATAAAAACAAGTCTACATCCAATTCAATAGTTTAGTAGAATTATAAAATATTAGAATTGGGTACAGTGTTAAATATTAACTTATAAATACAACTGAAGTAATTAATTTGAAAAAAAAAATTTTTAAAGATTGCTTCAAGAGTAGAATTACCAAAAAATTCAACGAAAACTTTTAATTGTCTGTAGAACTGGTATCTTTATTGGTATATTTATAATCCATCCAATGAAATTTGTAATTGCACAAATTAATGGTGTTTATTTTGTTTAACTTTAAAAAAAAATTTTGTATCTGAAATTTTCAAATCTTATAATATATCGCTTTACTGATGCCATCAGGGCGTATCCCGAAAAAAATACCCTTGAAAAGGCATAAGGGCGTATAAAAAAATTTTTTCCGGAAATCGACGTACACAGAAAAAAAAGGTTCACTTGATCTAAGAAAATATTTTTCTTCCTTATTATTTTCTTGAGCGAAAAAAAAAATTTTTTTTTGTCACAAGAAATTTCACTTATTCCAACAAAATTAATTCTCTTGCTTTAAGAAATACGTATGTTGATCTAAGAAAATTTATTGAAGTCAAGAAAATCTTCTTGTTTTGAGAAAATTCAGCCTCTTACTCCAAAAAATTTAGTTTTTGATAGAAGTAAATTTTCTTGTCTTGAGAAAATTTCTCTCTTGCTCCAAAAAAATTAAATATCTCAATAGAAATAAATTTTTATTAATATTTTTATTGATTAACATGTCTAGTGGGGAGATCAAATAATATTGACCCATTTTTTTTTCATTTAATGTGTATAATTGCCCGCTAAAACAATATAAATTGAGTATCAAATATTCAAGAGAAAAATTTTCTCAAGGTGAGAAAATTTTTTTCTCAGCTGAAATAGGTGCCACTGCTTCCCTAAAGTATCTAAAAATCTTGATGAAATATAAAAATTTATTGCATCAAGTATTTATGATTATTTGAATTAAGAAGAAATTACTTTCACCAAGAATAGAATTTCGAGAAAAATTTTTTACTTCGGTCTTCTTTCAGGCACCCGAAAATTTTCTTGAGTCAAGAATTTTTTTCTCTTGTCAAAAAATTTTTTTTTCTGTGTAGTTATGCCTGAAACGGGCAGAAATACAAAAAAAATTTTGGTACGCCCTTATGGCACTCGGGGTACTTACCGGGAGCCATAAGGTCGTACCAAAAAATTTTTTTTTCGGAAAACAACGTATTTTTACTAGAAACGCGTATAAAAATTTTTTTAATTAAATAAAGAAATTATCACAAATTTCAAATTCCAAAAAATTTGGGTCAAAGTTGATTTAAAATTAAAAAAAAATTTTTCTCATCATTTCTATGCATTTAAAGTAAAAATACGTTGTTTCCCGAAAAAAAATTTTTTTTGTACGCCCTAATGGCCCCCCAGTAGGTACTCCGGGTGCCATAAAGGCGTATCAAAAAATTTCAAATTTGAAAACAATTTTTTTTCCCGAAAAAAAAATTTTTTGGTACGCCCTTATGCCTCCCGGTGTCAGCGTAAAATACACAGCAGAAGCGAATACAGCTGGTAAATTTTATTTTGAAAATTCTACGGATCCGATGTGTCAAAAAGAATTTTCAAAAGGAGCTGAAGAAACGTTAGTGGTGGATTATAAAACTTGTTTTTCGGACGAGAGTAAAAACTTTAGCATTATTGTCGAGTACGTTAATGAAGCAAATGAAACTAAAAAATCCCGTGGGTCTGGTAGTTGTCAAGTGCAACCTGTTCAGAATCTTAAATTTTCAAAAGACAAGGAAGTGCCAGTAGCCGAAAATCAAAGAGACTTTGAGGAAGAAAAAAAAATACTCCGGAACATTACTGAAACAAAAACCGAAAGTAATAATAAAACTGATAGTAAAATGGAGACCGAAAGTTATAACAAAACCAATAGTAAAAATCAAACAGAAAGTAATAACAAAAATTTGAAATTTTGTGTTTCAGTTAATGAAGACTTATTAAATCTTCTGTTAAAATTTCAAGTCGATTCTCAGTACAGTTTATGAAAATGCATTTTTTATGTTTTTTTTAAACAAATAACATTTTTTTACATTTTACTATTTAATTAAGAAAACATTAAAATATGATGTCTGATTCAAGGAATAATTTGTCCCTGAATAAAAATATGTCATGAAGTTGACAGATGTTATAAATTTTTTTGGAATTTTATAGCAATTAAATTATTAAAAAAAAATTCAATTAAAAAATTTCACATGCGAAAATTAATAAAAATTACAAGTGAAAATTTTTAGAAGCATTTTTTTATTGTAATTAATTTGTTAAAAAAATTTTTTAAATTTACAACTGACCGCTAACTTCAGTATTATAATAAAAAATAGTATTGAGACAAAGAAAAAAGTATTGAAAAGTGTTGAATTGACTAGAAAACCAATACTTTTCAATACTTTTTTCTTTGTATCAATATTTTTTTTTAATCAAGAATGTATGCTAGTACTTAGAAGCGCATAAAAATAAATTAAATTTAAATTATTCATAAAGTGATTCAATAAGTCGCATAAATATTTGTTTTACTACAAAAATAATATAATATTAATGTACTACTTATAAGACAAAATTTGTTTTGATAAAAAAATAATGGAGATTATCTTTCTTCAAACAATTATTTTTTTACATCATTTTTATTATACAACCATCTTTTTATGATTAAGAAATTTATATGAAAATTAATTTAGCTGATGGTTGATAATTTCAAGAATTTTTATAACAAACAAATTATGGTAAAAAAAATTAACTTTTAGAATTTTTAAAAAACTACAAATGCAATTTTTTAAAAATAATTTTTTGGAGCAAATTTATTTGTTAAAAAAAATTAAAAAATTGTCAAGTGACAGCTAACTTAAATTTCACGAAATTTATACATTACTTCAAACTCAAAATAAATTGAAATTCAATTATATGTAATTTTTTTCTTCTTATATTTAAGCTGTAATTATATTATTTTACCAATTTATCATTTTACTTAGCAATTAGTCGCGTCATTGGCGTAAGCTTGGGTTTATTCGACTAAACCGTCGTAATGTGTAAAAATATGTCAGTTAAATTTAATAGATAAATAACTCTCAGTAATAATCTTATCAAGTTCAAAGTGCAGGGCAAAATTGAAACAAATGGTTTTATCATTGTCGTGAAATTTATTTGGCAGAAATAAAAAACGTTGTAAAAGATTCATTATTTCTAAAGTCACGGTTGAAAACGCAGATTTAGTATACGTAACTGTAGGTAGGGGACAGGGACTCTCCCATACACTACTGATGTAAAAATACAAAACATGTGTACGTTGTGTAATCTGTAATAATTGATATCAACAGTAATAAAATACTAAAAAAATGATCAAGAAATAACAAACATGGATTTAATTACCATTTTAAGATTTTTCTATTTATAAAATAATGACGATGCTATCAAGTTAAATATATTTACTTTTACTCACTAGATCTCTTAAAATTTTTATAAAATAATATTTGATGAGTAAAATGACAAATTTTTATCTATTTCTATTTACGAGTGCATTTATTTATACAAATGTATCGGCTTCCACGGGCGACAGGTCCCAATTTTATAGACAGTGTTTAATTGTTTGTTATTCCACTAGTTGTAAACACAGTAAGTAATAATTGACATTAAATAAGCTAGCTGTCACTTGACAATTTTTTAATTTTCATTAACAAAAAATTTGTTCTAAAAAATTATTTTTAAAAAATTGCATTTTTAATTTATTAAAATTTGTACAAGTCCATTTTTGTAATAATTTTTTTTTTTACTATAATTTATTTGTTAAAAAAAATTAAAACAATTGTGAATTCACTTAAGTGACAGCTAAATTTAATGTCATAGTAATAAATTACTTTTTCTGTATCATACTTTACAAGTAACTAAATTTTAATTTTTATCTTTTGATTTAAGATGTTGAATTTGAAGTTGTTTCCTTTGAAGATGGTGGATTCTTATCCTGGTCATGCGAAGAAAACTGCCGGTATGATTGCATGTGGGAAACTGTTAATCATTTTGTTGATCACGGTCATCACGTACCACAGTTTCATGGCAAGGTATAATTTAATTAAGCCAATAGTCATAAGTTATAATTTATCATTGATAAAATAAGAAAAATTTTATGACAGCTGTATCTGGATGATAGATGAGTCTACGTAATCTATATAATTAAGAGAATAAGAAATTTCTTGTATCCGACGTACTTATACGATAAAATGAGTTTTTTAAATTAAATTTAGTATTATTGGAAAGCTCTTGATCTGAATTTGTGTCTTTTCAATGTTTTATATCATTTTTAGCAAGAGTTAATTTTTTATGATAAGTTTTCGAAGTAGTTATAAATCGATTTGAATGTTGCTGTACAAGTCATTTGTTTATTTGGTAATTATTTACAAGTAAAGCCAACTTCATTTTGGGCCATAATTAGGTAAAAAAATTAACATTTTCGAATTTTTTTTATTCTGCTTGTTTTTACGGCGCATTTATGATAAAAAATTCCGTGAAAGAAAAAAAATAAAGATTTCGATAGCTTTTTTGTCTTCAAAAGTTTGACAGAATTTTGGCTCATATTTTTTGATAAATTTTATATTTTATCTTTTTTTGATATATTTTTTTTGAAAAGTACATAAAAAAACGAACAATAAAAAAAAAGTTTAATATCACAATATTTTAAAAAATTTATAAATTTTTTTGAAAATTTGTTAAAATTATAACAATCAACTTTTTTTTTTTAATTGCTCATTTTTTTATGTATTTTTCAAAAAAAAAAATATATAAACGAAATCAAATAGAAATTTCATTTAGAAAAATGAAGATTAAAGTGGTTGATCCCACTTGGAAATATTTATCGAAAGACTTTGTAACGGGTATATCTTCGTCTTCATAGCAAACTGGGTTAGATATTTTTTCAGCTATAGTAATTTATAATTAAAATAATTGAGAGAGTAGGGACGAGCATATTATTATTTTTTTTAAGTATTTTATAGTTAAATTTATTATCATCAAAAAAGTCTTTATAAGAATTTGTGCTTTTTTACAGTTCTATATATTTTTCAGTGATAGTCTATTTTTTATGTTAAGATTTTGGAGCAGTTTTGAAAATTTCTTGTCGTATAAATTTTTTCGAAAAGCTATAGATTTTTTTTTTTTTTTACAATATTTAAATTATTTGTTATCGATCCTATCGTAACACTATTATCTTTAAAGTTTATTTTAATAATCCCCAAACTATGTACAGCTATATTCATAATACATAAATGTACATATAATAGTGACTGCAAGTGACTAGTATATAATATAAAGGAAAATATTTTGATTTAAATTGGTGGTTTATATGGTTTCAAATACTTTATGTAGATATTGTGTTAAGGGGTTACATAGGTGTTGATATAAAAAATGATAACTTTTGGAGTGAAACTGAAATTAGCAGACATGTCATTTTTTCGATTTTCACCACAAATAAATTACTATGATGAAAACAGTTTTTTAAATATTATAACAACAATTTTCTGACACATCTACAAGTAAAATTTAAAAAAAAATTTTTTTTTACAATAATTTATTTATTGACAATAATCTTAAAAATCATCAGTCGTCAGCTAATATTTGAGAATCAGCTTTAGTATAGTTAAAAATATCTTAAAATTTTTTTTTATAGTTTTAATGTCAGCAAGTAAATTTTTTAATTAATTTTTACAGTGGCCATTTATTAGAATGTTTGGATTCCAAGAACCCGCATCTGTATTATTTTCAATTCTAAATTTCTACGCTCACGTTATGATGTACCGAAAATTCCGCCGAGAAATAAAATCGTCCATGCCTATGTCTTTAGTATGGACTTATTTCACCGTTGTAAGTATAAATTATTTAGTTGAATTTTCCAAGTATTTAATCACAATAAAAAAAAATCTTTAAGGTTTGCCTAAATGCTTGGTTTTGGTCGGCAGTATTCCATGCAAGAGATAAACCATTCACTGAAGTAATGGATTACTCTTGTGCATTTACTATGGTGATAACTCTGCTCTTCTGTATGCTGACAAGAATATTTCATAAATACAATAAGATACTTGCTGTGATAACTTTTGGATATATTTGTATGCTCGTCACTCATTTGTCTCATCTGTGGTCTGGAAGCATTAATTATGGATATAATATGAAAATAAATATTTTTTTTGGTAATTATTTAAATTAAAACTACTAAAAAATCTTATCAATAAATATTGTGTCAAAAATTTATCTTGATACGTTATCGCTTAGATAAATATTTAAAATCAATTTAATAATTGTGAACAAATTTAATTATTCAAAAATGAAAATAATCTACACTAACATTTTTTAAACATTAGGTCATCAAAAATTTCAACATTGAAACTAATTATAAATGTTTCATTTCCTTCCACAGGATTTTTGACGTTTCTTATCACGATGATTTGGTGGTATCGTAATTCTTCAAAACTTCCTCATTCTTATCTTATCGGCTGGTTTACAATCTTGACTGTGGCGGTTACTCTATTAGAAGTAGCTGATTTTCCACCGATATTTTGGACCCTTGATGCTCATGCCCTTTGGCATGCTTCTACCGCTCCGCTTGTTTATTTATTATACAAGTAAAAGTTTTACTTACGCTTAAAAAGATAAAATAAAATAAATGTTAGTATAATTTTTCTTTTATATTTTAATAATTTATTATTTTTGCAGATTTATGATCTCAGACTGTCATTATTTAAGAAAGCAATATAGTTATCAGGTAATATCAGACATTCACATTGACTAATAAGTAGATTAAATAATAATAAAAATTTTTTTTTTAAATAATAGACATTTGTAGGTAGAAAATCAATAAAAACAATTTTATTTTTTAATATTTTTACAGTTATTTTTTTCTTCTTTTTTTTATTGAATTTTTTTTTTTATCTAATAGATTTGTATCAAATAGAAGATACAGTTGATAAAAATTAAACATTTTATTTCTTTACATAAAATATATGTGAATAATTGTCAGGTGATTCCTTAAAAATATACAAGCTGTGATTAAGATCAATGGCCTCTCAACAAAAAAAAAATAAACAACGTATATTTGATTTTAAGTGGCAAGACTCAAGAAAGTCTACATCTTTTAATAAATAATTGTATTCAATTATTGGTTTCAATTGTCAACGAATAAAAGTCATAAAAATCTTTAATATAATTTGGCACTAACGATTAAAAATGACTTTTAAATGAACTTTTTCGCAATAAATTGACGGCATTTTCTATTAAATTCATGCTTCAAAGTCTCAGGAAGACACTATTGTTAATAATCTCTGATTAATAGTTTTACAAACATAAAATTAAAGTTAATCGTATTTGAATAAATTTTAGAAAAAAGGAATGTTATTATTAACGATATCCAATTAAATACTGTAAAAAAAAAAATTAATGATAATGAAGTAATGAGTTATTAAAAGTTGTTGATATTTAATTATTTAAGTACCAAATGCAGTTTTAATTTATTTTTTCTTTTAAAAATTATTAACATGATTTAAAATGTCAACAATTTAACGTTTTTTTATTTCTTTCGAATCTAAATTAATATAATTTTTGCCTATTCTTATAATTCTAAAAAAATAATCTAGTAAAATTTTTTCATCGTTAATTCGAAATAATTTTTATATCAAATTATTCAATATAACGCTGCCTTTAATAATTACCTATAATTAAAAATTTTTTTTATAAAAATACTCTAGTACGCTTACTAGATTGTTTTCTTGCTAAAAAATAAGACTAAGTGCCAATGTTATGTAACTTATATAACAAATGAAGGGTTGATGATTATGATTAAAAAACGATATTGAGGAAGATGTATAATTTTTTAAAAAATAATTTGTTCTTTAAACTATAAATACTTTGTATTAAAAGTCAATAACCAGATGTACGGGAGTAGATTCGTTTATCATCAGTCTTTAGTGAAGTGACACTAAATCTATTGTTGTGTTAATAAAAAAATTATGTCAAAAAACATTTAGCACCATTGAATCTTTGACAAAAAATAAAAATTTATACACTGACCCGTCCAGCACCCAGTGTTTTAAAACGATCGAATATTTATAAAACTCTCCCGTCAATATCGCGTCTATTAAATATAAGTATATTCGTTATATCACTTAAATGCAAGGCATAATTATTAATTACTATAATTAATAATTAATCAGTTAATAAAGTTAAATTAAACCTCGAGTATAAATACATACGGCCATGTAAGTAACACAGAGATAATGCAGTCTTCCGAAGAACACTTGATGTTTAAATAATTCCACGAATTATAAATATAAATATATATAAGTATAAAATGCAATTAAGATAGCTACTTTGTGCTACCTTATTTTTTTTTTGTTCACTGGAAGTTTTCACTTGGGATAATCTTCTCTTTTTAAAAAAATTTTTTTTTCCTTAAAATTAGTGTTTAAATAGCGCTTCGTGTTCTGGATTATCGTCTCTATGTTTTTCTAAGTTACCGGACAAAGTAGGATCGGGCCTACGTCTTTTAAAGAACCCTAGTTTCCATAAAACTAATGTCAGCAGTATTAGTAATAATAAACCAGCACAAATGGCGACAATAATTATCCAAATGGGCACCGGCTCACTGTCTTGTTGGTCACCTATATCTGGATACGCTATCGTTTCAGCCTATTTTAAAAATAACAATTATTCAATTAATTAAACCTCACAATTACCATGAGCAATAAAATTTTTAAAAAATATATACCGTAGCGTGGTCGTTTTTTAAATTTTCTTGCTGAATTTCAATGCTCGGTGGGATTACAATCCTCGCGTTTGAGCCTATTTTTACCTGGTCAACCTTCGGATAATCCTCGACAAGCGTTGAATTCCACAGTCTATTGACAGCAAAAAACAAATAAAAAAGGTGAGTCATAAATCAGCTGCATGCATTTTAAATACTTGAGAGTCTTCACTCATTAAACAACAAATATATGATGAATACACTGTTTAAAAATACATACCTTGCCTTCACAGTAATTGTCGCCTCTTGTTTACGTTGTAAGTTATAAATAATGCATCGAATATCAAAGCATTTAGCTGTTCCTGTTTTACAATTCTGCAGACAAAAATTATAGTTTTATTTAATTGCAATTTAAATAAAAAAAAAAAAAAAATAGATTAATATTTTCTAAATATACAAACCATAGAAACAATTTGACGCGAATGTCCATCGCGATCTGTCATCATCCTCGTACTAACGACCTTTTCAATATCTCGGCGGTCTCTGATGTGATTAATTGTCCGATTACGGTAATAATTAACCGGAGAGCTCGTGGTTGAAGGAAACGGATCCAAATCATCGTAACTAACACTACCAAGCAACTTTAGTGGATTAACAACGTAACCAGCCGGTAAAATACACTCTCCATCCCCAGCGTGACTAACTGTCGGCATTTCTTCGAGGTACAGTAGCCACTTACCGTGTTTTTTATCATTAGCAACCTCGTAAGGCCATGAAATAACAACTTCAACGGTCCTTACTTTCCAGGGGCCTTCATTGAAAACTTCATACAAGTGTGAAACCTTAGGACCAACTTCATTCAAGTGTTTTATCGCTGATTCACCGACAATAGGACCTCCGTAGTAAGCCCACTGTGTCTTAGCACTTCCTTTTATTGACAATTCTGCGCGCTTCAGTACGATTGCTTGCAAGCGTATTGGTTGCTTTTCTTGGACTTCTTTGGAAGTTGAATTGGCAAAAATTATAAAATTTAATTGGGGTTCATTGTCTTCGACTCCTTTTGGGTCAAATCTCACTTGAACATTAACAGCATTGTCTTTTCTAAATGGATTTCCAATTGAACAAATTACCAGAGTTGAATTGTGAAGATTACAAATAATAGACTCATTACTTTTGCTTGCAATATAATTAAGACTAGGTGAATGACTGATAAATAATTGCGCTTCGTAAGCTGACTCTCCAATATTTACAGCGTTTACATCTACAACAACTTCTTCAACTTCACCCAACAATAATTCGTAAAAGTTTGGCTTAACAACCGACGCTGACAAATTTAATTTTGCGTCGACTTGTAAATCACTTTCACATATTTCATTATCACCGCAATCTTTCTGGAACGTTGCTTCAAATATTCTCGCAGCCTCTTGTTGATTTAATATAGGATAATTATTTATATCAGGCAGCGGATTGCCTTCACGCGGCATTACTGGCTCTTCTTGTATCAGCGTATAATTCAAACGGAATTTAATTGGCGATTGAATATCACGTGTATTCTCTTTCAAGTAAACAATTTCACGTTGACAGTGCATCGACTTTGTCGGATCTAATGTTACCGTACGATTAACATAATGTGGTTTGTTTTTGCCGAATCCAAACCACACTCGAGAAAATTTTTTAACGCCTGAATAAGTTTCAGCTTCAATATGATAATTAAGTTTAAGATTTACCATACCTTCATTACGAGTTAATGACTCAGTTTTGCAACATGCCTCAAAAGCAAAGCACGTATGATTAGATGTTGGATCTGCTGAGCAGCCAAATTTATTTGGATCTACAGCTTCTATTTTTTCTTGATAAGTACCATCTTTACGAGCATAACGAACGGAAGTTGTAATATCAATTATTTTTCTAGCTCGAAGCAGAGCCACGGCGTCATTATCATAAGCACCGATTAATAAATCGGGGTAGCCGTTTTTATCCATATCAATTCCGCCGCTAAGTGAATAACCGAATGTACGTAAAGGCACGGGAGTATCCTCTGCATGTATAACTTGCGAAGGTGTTGTAATTATACCTGATTTAGATCCTAAATAAATGTACACAGTACCTTTACCCTCATAGGGCGCACCAATAGCAATATCTTCATATCCATCTTTATTTAAATCCCGTAAATTGGTCAATGCAAATCCAAATCGCGACTCTTCACGACCTACTAACTTGGTAGGTTTACATTTATCGCTATCTTTATTGTGTCTGCATAGCGAAGTGTATATATAGACAGCACCGCCTTCTGCTTTGTTGAAATAAAACGGAGCGGAGACAATCAAATCGGTATTTTTATCACCATTAACATCAGCAGCAGCTATTTCGTATCCGAAACTCGAAGCGAATTGCTCACCGTTAAGAATAAGGGCGACATCCATGTCAGGACGTGAATGTTGGCGAGTTAAAATTACAACTTGTCCAGTTCCATTAGATCTTGGAGCACCGGAAGCGTATGCCAGACCTTTTCCAAAGAAGTTTCCAACAGTCACCGACATTCCCAAGTAACTGTATTTATTTACTGGTGATGCGTCTTGCATAGGTGCATTGTACACAGTGTTGTCACGCTGTAAAAATTCATCTGACACTGTAAAAACGTACATAGTACCTCGCCAAGTGTGCGGCCCAGGAGTCCCAATAACAACACGATCTTCTGGAGTTAAAATACCGCTCGTTCCAGCTTGGCAGTAACCAAATTGTTCGTGGGCTTTGCTGGTTGGTTTTCCGGAGCATGGTTTTTTTATGTCATCGTATTTGAGGTCTTGGGTCAATATGTAGCATTGGCCTTGTCCCCATTGCGAGTCCGCAGTTTTCACAATATGCCGATGAGCGCATACCATAACTTTTCCACCAGCTCCTTGACTTCTGACAGTAACTCCGAGCCATTGCCCGTCTTTTATCTCATCGTTTCCGGGTGGTATCAGTTCGTCAGAGTCAACATCTGTGAAAAAATATACGTTAGTATTTCATTCATTATTTTTAATTGTATATGCAAAATGAATGTTGCAAAGATGTAAATAAAAAAAAAAAAATATAAAGATATATTTTTTTTATGTTGTTAGTTGTTATAATGTATTTGTTTTATTATTGCGATGCTTTTCTTGCAGTCTCTTGCAGAATATGATGAATGACAATGATAAGATGATATAGCGCTTGAAATTATAAACATTCATGTAAAATTAGTGTTAGTATTTTAATTAAAATAATTTAAGCCAAGCGAAATGCTGAGTAAATAAAATAAATTGATTAGCTTAATTAAATTATTTCAAATAATCAAGTTAATCTATACATTTTTATTATCATTTTAATAATATGAATTGCGTGCCATTAAAGCATATGCAAAATGCTATTCCATGCTAAGTTGTCTTTTTTTTACAGCTTTCATTTAATAAAAATGAGCATAGCAAATGCCCGTAAAAAATGTAAAAAAAAAAAGATAACAAAATAAATTGAATATTTATTTTCTTTTCATTCAAAGAATCTCCCATTGATTGACTTACTTGGATCAATTATACCGTCTTCAGCTGTTGAGAGACAATCATAAAAATTTATAAATATATTATTCATTGATAAAATATAATCATAAGTGATTATTTTTTTCTCTACTACTTATGTAATATTAGTTATAAACAATCGTTATTTTACATAATTAAGTATAGTTAATTTAGCTTAATACATAAATATTATTGTGTAAAACTACCTACTATTACATTAATTAATAAGTTATTAATTATTATTAACAATAATAAGAATAATAACTATAATATTAAATTATTATATATTACAGAAATAGTATACATATATTACGTAATATCTTTATGATATGATATAGAGTTACACCAATCATTCCCATTGTTAAACTGACATCTGTTTATTAATAGACTAGCGTTTAATATTTAATATTTTATTATTAATTTATTCAATTTATTCTTTAACCCTTTAACGAACACATTTTTATTTTTTTTATTACATAATCTTTATTTACATTTGTTATCGTACATCAAATAAAATATGTACGTTTATTATTTAAAAACTTATATTTTTTATGATCCGTTAAAAAGTTAAGAATTTAAAGGGATGTATAAATTTAAATACTTACTAAGTCTGCCGTCCGTAATAACTTGCTCACAATCATTTGTTTTAGTAGTCAATGGACACTGCCATAATGCCCCAGATCTGTTTGTACCAGGTTGTCTATTTTGATCCAAAGGTGCGCCGACTAGAATCCTAAAAATTAACAAACTGTTACGTACAAATAATAATAAATAATTCAAAAGATAAATTAATTAATTAAGAAGTCAACGGAACTCTGGCTTAAAAAGTTCTTCAGAACCATAAAATATGACCTAAATTAACAAATTTAAATAAATTAAAATACTTAAAAGATGACTAAGACATTTATCTATTCATCGTGTACCGCAGTAATCCGAGAAATGTTTTTACAACGAAATATTTACACAGAGTATGAACGAACCAGTCATCTTCTATCGCATCATCATAGTAAATTAATAATAATAAATGCTGTCCTGTTCTTATTCATTTATCCGATGGATTACTCTCAACTCTCTACTCTTTCATCCTTACAATCTAAATCTAAAACCAGTCACGGCATATGCATTCAGTTATCTCATTCAAACTCCCACTCTCACAATGGGGAACCATGAACCCGATATGATAACATCACTCAATTTGTTCACCGTTTGGTTTTTTAAAAACTAGGCACGCGTCTGTTATCAACCAGCCTAAAACAAAAACTAAAGCTCTTATAAATAAAATTGAAAAAAAAAAAATATATAATCTAAAAAGCAATTAAACTTACCAACTTATTGATTTGTTATCATCCTCAAGTAGTTCTTGATGCTCTGCTACCGAGTACCCAAAATAAGAATCGCTCCGTCCACGTTTGATAACAGGTATCCTCCACTCGAGATTGAAACCCAACGCTCCGTAGATCAGCACAAAAATAATCCACGGTAGCTTCATCTTTCTTCACACGCTGATTAATTACAATTATATCTACAATGGTAATATTAATAATAATAATATTTATTAACAGTTAAAAAAAATAATAAAACTAATCACAAAACAGTGGATAATTTTTTTTTGGCTATCATAAGTCTGAAGAATAATGTCGACGTCAACAAACGACTTGTTATATCCCCAGGTGACACTAAAATACTGGAGGATAAATTGTAAGCGAGAAAATACGCCCACGCACTCTCACGATCCGGCATCGACTGGCGTCTAAAGAAACTCTTCCTCTTCTCTCTCGTGCTTGTACAATTGTTGCTAGTCAGCTAGCTCATTGATATCAGACCAACTGGTCTCTGGTATAAAAGAGAGAGCTAAATAATCACTGGATCATTTTATTTCTAAGAGCGTCCACACCCACGCACACCCTCACCACAATAAAAAATAAAATTTTAAATTTTCAATAAATCCAACAACGCTTTCTCTCGCAAATGGTGAGTTTTTAGCGAGAAAAATCCGAAAGACCCTGAGAGTCTTGACTCCGCTGGGAACTATCTCTTTCTTTGTAGCTCTCTCTCCACCATCTCCATCAGGGACAAAAATTATCTAGGGTCCCGCGGAGTTATGGTTTCAATTTTAATTCAAATAATTCCCGCTAGAGTTTGATTCGTCATGCGCAGTCATCTCCGAGGTCCAAGCAACAGCAGGTACTTGGATAGGAGAAGCAAGCGAGAAAAAAAAATTTTGGTCACATCAGGGGTCAGGTGGATTGAGAGTACGGAGTGCAGAGTGGAGCGAGAGCGAGAGCCGTTGGGGTTCGAGCCAATGTTCATTGACGTGCGTCAGCTGTGAGCGGGTTGACGTCGCGTCGCAACAGCAGAGGCATCGCAGATGTCTCAGTTATTTAATGACACTTGTCTCCGACGAATTATTTTAACAATGTGATCTCTTGAGGATGTAAACACCGGAGGCGGCTAAACGAAAACAAGAAGGATCGCGATCATGTAAGTTTTACCTATTTACATTTTTTATTTTTAATTATTTGTGCTGGTAATAATAACAATAGTTATATCAACTGTCAAGATGTGTGATGCTGATCTCAATACATCTGTATGCGGCAACTAATTTTATAGCTATAAGTTTTTATATATTTATACTTGGATACTTACTGATATTTGTTTGATTTTTTTTCAGGTTTTATATGATGATGAGAATTAATTTCAAGACGATCCTTCTTGTATTGATCGTCGCCGTAATTAGTTCTATATTTACGTCATGGAATAACTGCGGAAGTAGTATTCTTATCAGAACGGCTGAGTGGAAGACTCGTAGGGTGAGTCTATTTATTTTCTTCATCCCTTATCTTTTCACATATATACTCGACCTATTTTTGTCGGATATAATCCAGTGATTAATTAATCTTGATCGCTATATATTTGCTTTTAATTTTATTTTATCCACTTGTATCTATATGGGTATGCTTTTTATTTATATAGGATCGCCTGGCTAATAGCGAGCTCGGATATCAAGAGATTGATTGTAATATTAATGGAGAATATTTAATTGGATGTAGGAGAGAGGGAGATGAAGTTTACATTCCTTTTTCATTTATTCACAAGTATTTTGAGGTATCATTATTATTTTTTTTATTTATTGACATTGCATTCTTTATAAGGTGAATCCAAAAAGTCGACAAAATTTTCTTTTTGAGTGGTCTCAAAGTTTTTTATTCAAATAACGTAGAGGCAAATTCTTTAAATCTTTTGAATTTTTTACTTCGTCTTATAAGCAACGGACAGGAAAAAACAATACATTTTTTTTCTAAAGAATTGAACGGTTTAAAGAAAAGGTCTTTTATAATTTTTCGATAAATTCTGTCTTTCACAAATTATTCAAGGTTTAAGTTAGACTTGCCTTAAATTTTAAGTTTTTCTTTCTTTTATGGTAAAATTATTACTTAGATAAAAATTTTAGATCTATTGAAAAAAAAAAATCTAATTCTTATAATATTGTAGTCAAAAATTTAAATTAATAAAAAATAGCATGGCTGTGTTGATGTTTATAATTTAAATTTATAAATTTTTAATTTTAAACGTGATACTGGGCTTGTGTGCAACTTGGTATACGGTCTCATGATTTTTTTTTATGAAAACAAAAGTTTAACGAACGCCGTTCGATAAATGCTTTTCATTATTAAGTCGTTTGTTTATATGACGTCGTCACGAACTGCGCTTTGTATATTTAAATTAAATAGCCGTCTAAAATTTTCAGTGGATAATTATAAATTTGACCTTTTTAAATTTTAGAATCTTAAAATTTTTTTTTTATATATTTAGAAAAAAAAAATTGTCGATTTTTTCTGTACATCTTCATACTTATCAAAGAATACTTTTCTTAAGGCTTTTAGGATTTCGTATAAAAATATGCTGCTTTTTTTAAATAATTAAAATAATTGGAATATATGGTAACTTGTCGTTAGTTTTTTTTTTCCAATATCTAAAAATCATTGCATAGAATTCAAAGTTGAATCTAAAATTTTCAACACTCAAGTGGTTTATAAATAGACCAGACGTTGACGATCTTGAAAAAAAATAACATTGATATTTTTTACGCACTATTCGAATGCAGCAAACTCGATTTATTTCGAACTTTTTGAAGCTTTGGAACACTTCAAGGGAAGTAAAATTTTATGATCCCGTTATACCTTCGGATCATAAACGGGTTCTGAATTTTTATGATACTGAAAATAGCAGACAATTGTTATTTTTATGTACTAATTTCGTATTATTAGAAAGGACTATTCGAAAAAATGCATCTACAGATCTTTAATGTTCTTTCTGTGTATTTTTACAGCTCTCGTTATTATTAAAATTTATTTTGTTTCTATATGAAAGATTTTAAATAATAAAACATTTTTTTCAACAATGATTATAGAATTTAGAAATCTGTTTATAAATTTAAAATTCCGAGAGTTTATTTCTAATTTTAAATAACAAAAAAATTATCCAGAATATAGAATATTTCTTAAGATTTCTTTATAATGACTCGTTCAACTCAAACAAGATTATTTTTTAATCTGAAGCCATAAAAATATGTAATTACAAATATTTCGCCTCCAGATATTTATAATCTTGTGCAAATAAATAAAATTTTTATCAATATAATTCTTAGTTCAATAGTTGCTCACTCGACGTCAAGTAATGGGTGTGTTTCATTATCATAAAAAAGTCAGAGATATTTTTTATATATTTTTTTTCTTCAATATAATGATACTAAAATCAAATCCCCATATTCAGCTTATCGTACGGATATATTTTTTTAGGATTTTTTTTTTCATCCTCGAAACAATAAATATTTACATTACATACGGAATTTGATATAACTTAAAATATAAATAAAATAATATCATGATCCTTTAATTATTTTCTGAATAAAAAAATGAAAATGAAAGTATTATTTAATAAATTAAAAAAATTATACGGAATCCTCAAGTTATTGTAAGTGTTATATTATGTATTTAACTGTAATTAACATATTTATTGATTTTTTATTTAGGTATATGGTAAATTAGCTACATACGATGGGTTGGAAAGATTCGAATGGTTGCACAGTTATTCAAAAATAGTAAGACCAAAATCAAAATATGACCCACGCGGAGTTTTCATGACATTTGAAAACTACAATGTTGAGGTACGTGAGCGCGTAAAATGCGTCAGTGGAAGCGACGGTGTTCCAATGTCGACCCAATGGGAGAGCCAGGGTTACTACTACCCGACGCAAATAGCGCAATTCGGTTTGTCGCATTACAGCAAAAATTTAACAGAGCCAGAGCCACATCGCAAGATAATCGAGGACGCTGATAAAGTTCAACAAGCATGGATAGTGCCGCAAGGCTCCGTAATGTCGAGAAATTACGACGTGCAGTCGAATAGTTATGTCTTGAGGTTTGGCACACCGGAGACAAGTACTTCGGGAATTTCAATAACGTTAGATCACGTGCTGTCGTTTGTCCTGAAGCTGGATCTGATAATAAAGGATAATGGCAGCGTGACGGTAGTGATGCAGCACCGAGAACGGAAGGATTCTTACTACCTTCATTATACTACCAGTAATATTGTCCTCAATACATTGAATAATCACATTTATTATGGGATTGGAGTGAGTAATAGTCAGTGGCGTCGAATAACCAGAGATTTAGTAGTTGATTTACAAAAAGGGTTGAGTGTTAACGAGAAGGGGAAGAAAAAACTGTCGAGATCGAAGTTAAAGATAATAAAAATAATTTTGTATGGTTCAGGAAAAATAGACAATATGACTTTGTCGACGAGCGAGCATATGGAGCAATTTTACGACGCAGCGCGTTGGTTTGTTGCTAATCAGAATGTGACATCAGGCGGGTGGCCAAATCCCGTAAGGAGAAAAGTTGCCAGCAGCATGGAAATTTTAGAGCCCGGATGGTACTCGGCAATGGGTCAAGGACATGCTATTTCAGTCCTAGCTAGAGCTTATTATCACTCTGGAGATGAGAGGTACTTACAGGCAGCTGTCAGAGGTTTAAAGCCATTTAAAATAACATCTTCGAAAGGTGGAGTGGCTGCTTATTTTATGGATAAATTTGTCTGGTACGAAGAATATCCAACCACACCGTCTTCATTTATATTGAATGGTTTTATTTACTCGCTTATTGGTCTTTATGATCTCAAGTGTATTGCTACAGGCAGAGACGCCGATGAGGCCACTGAGTTGTTTGATAATGGTATGATATCTTTGAAAAATATGCTTACACTATTTGACACCGGTTCTGGCACGACTTATGATTTAAGACACTATACGTTAAAGAGCGCGCCCAATTTAGCGCGCTGGGACTATCATTCCACGCACATTAACCAGCTGTTACTTTTGAATACTATTGATATTGATCAAATTTTTATGATAACTGCTGAAAGGTGGATAGGCTACATGAATGGTAAGAGAGCAGCGCATAATTAATTTTTTTACTATGAGATTTTTTCAACGACAACTTAAATATTTAAAGGTACTTTTAGACAATAACTCCGATTTTTTTTAAGATTAAAATGGTCATAAAGTTCATCAATAAATTTGAACAAAAAAATTCAAAAAGCACTGTTCGGTTGATATTAAAATAAAAGATTTACAATAAATTCTAGCCAATTAAAAAAAAAAATAAAAGCATTAGCTTTATTCTTTTTATTTCTAAAAAAAAAAAAACTCTGAAAGATATTGAAAATTTATGAGCAATTTTAATATTTCATGCCACTTGTGTAAAGTTATAGTTATTAATATTTTGTTTGGAAAAAACTTTAACACAGAAATTGAATTTATTCAGTAATTACTCAATCAAAAGAAATATATACACAGTTCCGATTAAATTCTGCTTGAATATGAATAAAAAAAAAAAATTGTAATTAACATATTTATTGATTTTTTATTTAGGTATATGGTAAATTAGCTACATACGATGGGTTGGAAAGATTCGAATGGTTGCACAGTTATTCAAAAATAGTAAGACCAAAATCAAAATATGACCCACGCGGAGTTTTCATGACATTTGAAAACTACAATGTTGAGGTACGTGAGCGCGTAAAATGCGTCAGTGGAAGCGACGGTGTTCCAATGTCGACCCAATGGGAGAGCCAGGGTTACTACTACCCGACGCAAATAGCGCAATTCGGTTTGTCGCATTACAGCAAAAATTTAACAGAGCCAGAGCCACATCGCAAGATAATCGAGGACGCTGATAAAGTTCAACAAGCATGGATAGTGCCGCAAGGCTCCGTAATGTCGAGAAATTACGACGTGCAGTCGAATAGTTATGTCTTGAGGTTTGGCACACCGGAGACAAGTACTTCGGGAATTTCAATAACGTTAGATCACGTGCTGTCGTTTGTCCTGAAGCTGGATCTGATAATAAAGGATAATGGCAGCGTGACGGTAGTGATGCAGCACCGAGAACGGAAGGATTCTTACTACCTTCATTATACTACCAGTAATATTGTCCTCAATACATTGAATAATCACATTTATTATGGGATTGGAGTGAGTAATAGTCAGTGGCGTCGAATAACCAGAGATTTAGTAGTTGATTTACAAAAAGGGTTGAGTGTTAACGAGAAGGGGAAGAAAAAACTGTCGAGATCGAAGTTAAAGATAATAAAAATAATTTTGTATGGTTCAGGAAAAATAGACAATATGACTTTGTCGACGAGCGAGCATATGGAGCAATTTTACGACGCAGCGCGTTGGTTTGTTGCTAATCAGAATGTGACATCAGGCGGGTGGCCAAATCCCGTAAGGAGAAAAGTTGCCAGCAGCATGGAAATTTTAGAGCCCGGATGGTACTCGGCAATGGGTCAAGGACATGCTATTTCAGTCCTAGCTAGAGCTTATTATCACTCTGGAGATGAGAGGTACTTACAGGCAGCTGTCAGAGGTTTAAAGCCATTTAAAATAACATCTTCGAAAGGTGGAGTGGCTGCTTATTTTATGGATAAATTTGTCTGGTACGAAGAATATCCAACCACACCGTCTTCATTTATATTGAATGGTTTTATTTACTCGCTTATTGGTCTTTATGATCTCAAGTGTATTGCTACAGGCAGAGACGCCGATGAGGCCACTGAGTTGTTTGATAATGGTATGATATCTTTGAAAAATATGCTTACACTATTTGACACCGGTTCTGGCACGACTTATGATTTAAGACACTATACGTTAAAGAGCGCGCCCAATTTAGCGCGCTGGGACTATCATTCCACGCACATTAACCAGCTGTTACTTTTGAATACTATTGATATTGATCAAATTTTTATGATAACTGCTGAAAGGTGGATAGGCTACATGAATGGTAAGAGAGCAGCGCATAATTAATTTTTTTACTATGAGATTTTTTCAACGACAACTTAAATATTTAAAGGTACTTTTAGACAATAACTCCGATTTTTTTTAAGATTAAAATGGTCATAAAGTTCATCAATAAATTTGAACAAAAAAATTCAAAAAGCACTGTTCGGTTGATATTAAAATAAAAGATTTACAATAAATTCTAGCCAATTAAAAAAAAAAATAAAAGCATTAGCTTTATTCTTTTTATTTCTAAAAAAAAAAAAACTCTGAAAGATATTGAAAATTTATGAGCAATTTTAATATTTCATGCCACTTGTGTAAAGTTATAGTTATTAATATTTTGTTTGGAAAAAACTTTAACACAGAAATTGAATTTATTCAGTAATTACTCAATCAAAAGAAATATATACACAGTTCCGATTAAATTCTGCTTGAATATGAATAAAAAAAAAAAATGACGGTTATTCAAATTGGTGAATGAAATGTGACCATAAATTTTTTAATCTCAAATGATTTATTAGCTAATTCATCATTGGAGGTAATTACTTTTTATTTATGTTCCAGCGAAATTGCAATTACTTTATTTTCTCGTTTAACTGTTCAATAAATATTGAAATTGTGATTTAAATACTTTGAAAAATAGGGGGCACTGTCTAAAAGTAATCATAGTTATATAATAACTTTTTAGAGCTTGAATTTTTACCATTTTCTACTTTTCACGTTAGAGTAATTTTACATTCAACAATCTTGACATCCCTATAGTCTACCTCCCGTCTTTTTATTAATCGATCGAGAGGGAAGTTATATATAAATAAAAATTACGTTAATAACGTAAAAAAGTTTATATTGACGAAAAAATAAAACGGTGACGCCGTTTAGTGCCAGAATTTTTTTCTAAATTAACTCGAGTAAGAGTTTTTTCCATGTATAATAATTTATTTGTCTTCTCAACCAGAGAATTATTCCTTGTGAGATAAAAAAACAATCGTTTTGTAATTTATTGATACTAAAATTAAGAAATTGTGAGTTTTATTAAACTCAAAAATTTTTAAATCCTTAGCAGCAACTATTTGTAATGCTTTAGTTAACTAGGGTATAATTAAAATTAAAAAATAAATAAGAGAAGAAAGAAGTAAGTTAGATTGTAACAGGGTAGATATTTGTAATGGTGATAATAGTAATGGAATATTTTTTTAATAAAAAATGAAAATAAAAAAAAAAATACGAGCTCTTGACATAATTTATTAAAGTGAATATTTGTTTATATGAGCTCGGAATAATTATGAACTGAACATTCCGTTTTATAGATACTAGTTTTAAGAATTGATGGAAAACGTAAATAGAAAAAATCGTATTTATCTTTCTAAAAAAAAAAAAAAAAAATTAGTGGATTTAAATATCAATCGTAAATAGTGTCAATACAATGATATGTAAAAATTTGATGATCATTCATTAGATTTTTAATGACAGTTTGTCTCAGGATTAAAAAAAAACTTAAGCTCAATTGAATGAGCAACTGGTTTGTAATTATGTAGATAGGTAAATAAATACTCGTACGACAATATAAAAATTTATAAAGAAATTTCACGAGGTGTCAAGGACTTAAGGAACAAATAAATTCTTTTGTCAAAAAATTGTACTTGGTATTTATAAAAGCTTGTTTAAAAAAAAAAAAAATGAAAAAAAAAACAATTTGTACTAGCTTCGTACGATAAAATAATATATTTAGAATGCTTACTTCTGAAAAAATAAAGATATATATATATATTCATATATATGACAAATATACTTTTTCATGAAGTCCTGTAGAAAACGAGCTACTTAAAAAATACTTGTCAATACAAAGATTTAGTGCTATCATAGATATCCTGAGAGGCTCTTAATGAAAGAATTAATTGATGAGATCTACTTTATATAGCAGAATCTGAGCCTTGTAAATTGTAAATTATACGCTTAGCTAAATCAATAATAAAAGAAGCTTCGATGTAGTTTATTAAATGCCAATTTAGATATATGATTAAATAATGTCAATAAAACATCTCACAGATCTGTCTGATTATTTTCGCTACTAAAAAAAATATATATACATATACTATAAAAAAAATATATATATGTATATACATAAAAGACAGTTTAATAAAAACAAAATCGCTCATACTCAAATGAGAGTGCAAAATAGATGATAATTTATAATATTTAATAATTAATAATAATAATATTTATAATTTATTAACTGTAATAGTTGAGGTGAAATGAAATATTTTTTTTTTAAATAAAAAATAAAAAATTTTCTTCAAATCTCGTCATTACTTTATTATTAATAGTATAACGACCTGTCAATTTTTTTTGTTAGATATTTTGAACCCGATGAGGGTCGAAGATAACAAGGGAGAGTAACAAAGGACATTTCAAGCCACCACCTTCCTATTGATTTTCAATTATCGGACTTGGTAATATCGGTTACTGTTGAATAAATATAAGTCCTGATTGACAATATTTTAAGTGTATTGAAGAATTTTTTTTACATTTATTTTTCTAGTCTAACAGTTTTTATACACGGTTTTCCGTGACGCCGATGAGCTTCATTAATAAAAGCATTTTCCATTTGACGTACTATTTCATTAAATACCAAATTCGACAAATGAGAATGTAGTAGAGATTTAAATTCAAATGATAATGAAAAATCAATGACACATGTGTTTGGATTATTTTTCAGTCCAGGGCTAAAAATCCACAGCGTATTTAGATGATTGAATAATTTACCGTCTTTGCATTCCGCTTTTACAAAATACGGTCGGTGCATCGTCACGCATGACGTATAGCTCTCGTTTAATAGCGGTGGAAATCCAATAACCAAATTGGCACGTAAACTGTCCTCGGAGCGAGAATACACCTCGGATTTTTTACAAAATGGCAAAAAATTTTTGTATTTTTGTACATCTGCAACCACGTCAAATATTTGTTCCATTGAAAACCTAGAATATATTTTTTTTTAATTCATCAAATAATATTTAGATTATATTATTCAATATATAAAATTAAATAAAATAATAAAAATAAATAGTAATTATAAAATATCAATTATCAATTACTAAAAATTTTTTCTTTTCTCTCAAATCTCTTAAATCTATCTTCTCTTTTCAGATGCTATTTATTGTATATAAACATTAACTAAACATTTTACACATGAAAATGTAAAATATTGATGACATTAAAGTTAGCAGCCATTTGATAATTTTTTAATTTTATTTAACAAATAAATCTTTTGTGAAAAAATATTTTTAAAAAATTGAATTTATAATTTTTTTAAATTTCTAAATGTCAATTTTTTTTTCTAATTTATTTTTGCCATAATTTATTTGTTAAAAAATTCTAAAAATTAATAAATAGCTGCTAAATTAAATGAAATTAAAGTTAGCAGACATTAAAAAATTTTTAAATTTTATTTAATAAAAAAATTAGTTCCAAAAAATGATTTTTGAAAAATTGGATTTTTAATTTTTTTAAATTTCTAAATGTCAATTATTTTTCCTAATTTTTTTTTGCCATAAATTATTTGTTAAAAAAAATTCTAAAAATTATTCAATATCTGCTAAATTTATTTTCATCTAAATTAATTCTCATAAATAATAACATTGTTGTAAATCACCGAGAGCGTTTCTTTACAAATAAATAAATAAATAATAATTACTTACCCAATTAATTTTCGACCTTCATATTCTTTGGTTCGGTCTTTATTCAAAGTCGAATATAAATTTTTAAAAACCAGTCGATGACGTTCCACATAATTAAATAAATTCTTGTTTAAAAAAATAGTCCTGTAACTAAAAACAAATAAATTAATTAACAATTAATTTTTTCCCGCCACATGTTTAAAAACTGACAATTGCCAATATTTAAAAATCCAATTATAACCTTTTGCCCCTCGAATATGATGAAATAAATAAAAGTCATAAAAAGTAAAACTCACCTATACATTTTGTAAATAAATAATCTTCTATATTAATATTTACAAATAAAAAAATAAATCAGCTATCTAAAATGTCACTAAATTTTTTTTTTAACTTTTTTCCATTGGATTGACATGACATTCATATTTTTTATAAATAATTCTTTCTATAAATAAATAGTCCGTTTGTGTCATCACAGTGGTCTACTTACAAAATTTATCTTTAACAATTTACGCATTTAAATTCATTAAAATCACGAGACAAACCTACGACAATTTATTAATATATTTAAACAATAAATTATACCTATACTCATTTGATAAAATATATACTTTATTTGTACAGTTGGTACTGAAGTTAATAGTATAGTCTGTCGCTCTCTACAGTCAGTGTGTATTTTTTTTTATTATATAACCCCGTTTTTAGTTAGTGCTCATAATTACAAGTGTTCTTCACAAAAAAATTTTTAAAAAATGGCAAAGATCGTGCCTGCTTGCCGAAACGCCTTCCAACAGGTAAGATTATTCCCTTAAATAAATTATTTATTTTTTTATTTACTAAAAAACATTTTTATTTTTAGTTTCATAAAAGTAAATAAGTAAGTTGCGCATTGACAATTGATTATTAGGTGCTCTGACAGATGATTATTTATTTTCTTTATCTTTTTTATATTTATCGTAATTTAAGTTATCACCAAATCATTTTATCCTAATTAACTGATTAATTGATTATGTTTAAATAGGTAAGCCGGAAGGAATAGATATATACATTAATGTCAAGGTTTACATAAATAATTAAGATGTTTTCACAATATCATGAAATATTGTAGTTTTGTAATGAATTATTTAAATATGTTATTTATAAAAATTAGAAAACCTAATTTTCGAATTTTTAATGAAAATTCATGACATTAAAGTTAGCAGTCACTAGAGAATTTTTAAATTTTATTTAAAAAAAAAATTAATTCCAAAAAATTATTTTTAAAAAATTGGATTTTTAATTTTTTAAAATTTCTAAATGTCAATTTTTTTTGCCATAATTTATTTGTGAAAAAAAATTCTAAAAATTATTAAATATCTGCTAAATTTATTTTCATTGAGAATTATTTTTTTTTTTACATTCAAATAAATTTTTCAAGATTTAATTAAAAAAATCAATTATGAATTTTTTTTGTTATTTTGTTGTAATTAATATAGCTGTGATTATCAATAATTAAAAACGGAGAAAGTTGCGTTATATTTTAATAGAGTTTACAGTTATCAGAGAAATTTAATTTTTTTATTCTCTAAAGTTGGAATTATCAGAAACTAGGTCACCAGTAACCAACTTTTTATATTATCTGTTTTATCTAATGACTGTTTTTTTTTCTTTTTAGGTTCGATCATTTCACGTGGCAAGTAGTCAAAATGCAGAAGCCAAATTGAAGACGTTTTCGATCTACCGATGGAACCCAGACAAACCTGATGAGAAACCATACATGCAAGACTACAAAGTCGATTTGAATACTTGCGGGCCTATGGTTTTGGACGCACTGATTAAAATAAAAAATGAAATCGACCCTTCATTGACATTTCGCCGGTCATGCAGAGAAGGAATTTGTGGATCTTGTGCAATGAACATCGGAGGAACTAATACACTGGCTTGTATTAGTAAGATTGATGACAAAAATTTGACAGAAACCAGTAAAATTTATCCGCTGCCGCATATGTACATTGTTAAGGATTTAGTACCGGATATGAATAATTTCTATAGCCAGTACAAGAGTATCCAGCCCTGGCTTCAGAGGGATGATGGAAAAAAAGTTGGAACTCAGCAGTATTTGCAGAGTGTTGATGACCGCAAAAAATTAGTCAGTTTTTAATCAATATCTTTGTGGGAGTATTTTTAAATGACAAAAATTAATTTATGATTTATTTTTTATAGGATGGTCTCTACGAATGCATTTTATGTGCATGTTGCAGTACTTCTTGTCCATCTTACTGGTGGAATGCTGAGAAATATCTTGGACCAGCTGTTTTGATGCAGGTAAATAGTAATAAAAATAATAATAACTAGCAAACTTGCAGTCACTATGTGACTTGTGAACTAAAAATAAATAAAATTTTGCTTTACTAAATTAGTGACTTTTGTTAAATTGCACTGTACTTTTTTAACTATTGACGTTTTTAAAGATATAAACCCATTTCGATGTTACACTCATCAAAAGCTTTCATTTAAGTACCCACATGCATTTTGATATATTTTTCATATGTACATATACATACTATATATTAAGGTGTGCCAAAATGTAACTTCCGTGAAGAACCTTTTAAAATTGGAATTTTGAGTTCCGCTTTTAATAGGAGCTGTGTTTGGGAATTTCCTGATATATTTTGGGAAGAGAGGATTTATTTGATTTTTATATAATTTTTAACAGCAGATTTAATTGGGAACTTCCGGCCGAATTTTGAATTTTCAGCGGAAATGCTCAAACTAAGCTTCTGCTAAAAAATTCTATGAAAATAAAACAAATCCTCTCCCCCCGAAATATCTCAGGAAGTGCCCAAACACAGCCCCTGTTAAAAACGGAACTCAAAACTCCAATTTTAAAAGATTCTTCACGGAAGTTACATTTTGGCACACCTTAATATATATAAATATATGAAAAAATAATGTGGATACTCAAATGAAAAGTCTTGATTAGTGTAATATCGAGATAAGCTTATATCTTTAACAATGTCATTAGTTGACAAGATAGCAAAGTCAGTTCTTAATTATTAACATTTTTTAAGATATTAGCTCATCCCGATGTTATACTCATCAAGAGCTTTCATTTGAGTACCCACAAGCATTTTGATATATTTTTGATATATACATGTATATAACATATATAAATATATGAAAAAATGATGTGGGTACTTAAATGAAAGGTTTTGATGAGTGTAACATCGAGATGAGCTTATATCTTTAAAAATATCAATACTTCACAAGATACAAGGTCATTTCTTAATTATGTATCTAGAGATAAATTTTCGAATGCTGACTAAATACTTACTATCATAAATTGACTATTGTAGAAAATGATATGAAACAATGAAAAGGCACAAAATTTTGCTTATTCTCTTAATAATATAGATATTAATAATAATAAACATTAAATTTTTCTTATATAGGCTTACAGATGGATAATTGATTCACGTGATACCAAAACTCAGGAGCGTTTGAATGAACTGCGCGATCCTTTCTCCGTTTCCCGTTGTCACCCGATCATGAACTGCACTCGTCCTTGTCCAAAAGGACTGAACCCTGGTAGAGCAATCGCTGAAATTAAAAAACTACTGGGTGGTATTATCCAAAAAGGCAAACCTGGTTTAGATACTACAGCATTGCACAATTAATTATTGATACGAAGATGATTCCGAGTATTATATTATAGTCAAGGGAGGTGTAGTTTAAGATCTCGAATCTCTAAATTGACTGGTTTAAACTAATAAAGTTTATTAAAAATGTTATATTAAATACAACACATGTTTTGGCTTAATCGATATGGGTAGAGATAAAATAAACTTTTTCATTGTTTAAAAACTTGATTAAAAACATAATTTTTAACGAGGTTCTTGTAATTTTTTTTCTCTTGTAAATAAATATTTGACAAAATTTTTGCTATTATTTATTTATTTTTTCATGTTACATGTTATTGATAAATGCTTGCCCTCTCATAAATAAAAAATAATTAGTTAAAAATTGGTTTAAGCTTGTTTATATTAACTTAATCAAACATATAACGTTGGAAGTAATAAGATAAGATTACTTACGATAAAGAAATAATTTTTAATTTAAATATTTATCTAAATTATATTGTAAAATAATTACAAATTATAAAACATGAAGTTGAATATGAAAAAGATCCATTGGATGGAAAAAATACAAATATTATGCACACAGTTAATAGTAAGAAAAAAATGCAAGTGATTAATGATTGAAAGTAAGTATTATGATATTCAATATTCCAAAAACTGTCTTAATTGTTTTTGTATTTATTTAAATCAAAGCTCAGGTATACAGTGCGTTTGCTTTGGTCATTTTTCTGAAATATATATTATACAATTATATATAAATTGCGTAAGAGTAAATTGAAAATAATTCTTAGAACTTACTGTAGCAGCATAAAAACCAGAAACTCGGTCCGCGCATTTTATTACACTGTCATTGTGTGATATAAAAATAATTTGTTGCTCCTTTTTAGCTTCGTTTAAGTACTTAATGACGTTCATCACATTTTTTTTGTCCAAATCAGCGTCAATTTCATCCAATAAAAGTATCGGAACATGCTGATCTCTAAAAAAAAAAACAAAAAATTTCAAGTACAAGGAAAGAACAAAATTACACTGCATATCCTCCCACATTATACTCAGTGTAATCTGTGGTGAAAAAAAATTTCAAATAATATCAAATACAATCCACATTATGCTAAATTATTTTAAATCCGAAAAAATATCCCGTATAATTTGAATTATACTCAGTAGAGTCTTGGATTATATAATTTTTTCAAAAATTGTGATATTCAAATTTTTCTTTTTTAATTTAAAAATTTTTTTGAAAATTTGTAAAATTGTGGTAATCAATTTTTTTTTTAATTGTGCATTTTTTTTTTTAAATATATCAATAAAATCAAATAGAAATTTCCTTCAAAAAAATAAAAATAAAAATGGTGATCCCACTTGAAAATATTTACCAAAAATTTTTCAAGCCCAAATTATCGGAGAAATTGTGCTTAAATGATCCTTAAATATTTTCTATCCATGCATTGCATTGCATTTTTTAAAAATACATAAAACAATGAACAATTACAAAAAAATTAATTATTACAAATTTAACAAATTTTCAAAAAAATTTATAAATTAAAAAAAAAAAAAGTTGAATCACAATTTTTAAAAAAATTATATAAGCCAAGATTCTACTGAGTATAATTCAAATTATACGGGACATTTTTTCGGATTATATCCAGTGTAATCTTATGCAGTATAACCAGAAACATTACTTGGTCAAATCGGAGATTACACTGAGTATAATACAAAAATAATTTAGTATAATCTGGATTATATTTGATATTATCTGAAATTTTTTTTCACCACAGATAACACTGAATATAATATAAGAGGATATGCAGTGTAATTTTGTTCTTCCCGCGTACTTTATTCTAATAATAATATAGAAAATTTTTTTAAACTTCTAAATATTCACCCATGAATGGAAAACAATAAAGACAAAGCAGCAAGAGTCTTTTCGCCTCCCGATGGCTCAACAGGACCACGATTTTGCTTATTGGGTGGTACAAACTTAAATTTAATTTCATCTAAATATGGTTCTTCCGGGTTTACTGTAAGCAGAAATGCTTGAGCCGAGTCACGACCTGTTATTTTCTATAATAGATTTATAAATAAGTAAATTACATTAGAGATTATAATTTGATAAATAAAAATTTAATCAACTGGAGTATGTACTTTATAAACTGCTCCTAGTTTTTCTCTGATTGATTCAAAAGATTTCATGAATGTATCATATCTTAATTTCTTCACTTTTTCAAATTCACCGGTGAGTTTCCTTAATTCTTTTAAATGTTCCTTGTGCTCTTTATTGAGTTGGTCTAATTTTTTTTTAACTTCATCCAATTCAGATTCCACCTATAATAAATATCAAATATATTAATAACAAATATTAGCAACAAATAAATGAATAAATTAATATTCATAATTATAAATGATTTTTAACGCTAAAGCAGTAAGAATATAAAAGACATTCAAACCGTCGAACTCGTAGGCATTGAAAGTAATTTCTGGCGTAAGCTAGCAAGTTCATCTTCATAAACTTTCAACAATTCATCGATATTGCGACCATCTGCAGAATCTTCTAGTAAAGAGTCGTAATTAAAAGACAGATTTTTTTCAAGGTTGTATATTTCTTCAAGCTTTTGAGAGTCATAGTCTTCAGGCTCCACAGATTCAATTAATTCGTAAAGGTCGTTTAGAGAAATAACATTATCTAAAAGCGGCAATTCAATCATCTCATTCTAAAATTTTATACAATTAGTTGGTTATTTAAATTAACGGAATCTTTAATAAAAGTAAAAACGTAAAATACAAACCTTTGCTCTCAAAACCCAATCATGAAAATCTGCTCTTAAAGTAGCGCCATTTTCACTTGGGTTTTGGATTTGGGATAATAATTTAGGAATAATATTTTTATCTTTCTCAATACTAGCTCGTAATTTTTTTAATTCATCGAGATTGATATTTAGCTCTTCAATTAGCGGATCTAATTTTTTTTTATCTAACTGTTCTTCTCTTTCCAGTGCTTTTAAATCTTTTTTTAATTCTTTCATCGCTGTTTTCTTATTGAGTAAATCATTTTCCAAATTTCTAACAATATCACTCCACCTTTTAACATTGTTTGAGGCATTTTTATTAGATTCATACTCAATACAACTTTCGATTCGTTCAATTTGTTCTTCAATTTTGCGTAAATTCGATTTTTTTTCTTCTTGAAGTCTATAATTAAAAAAATTAATTGCGAATAAATTTAAACCTATTTTATAAACACTAATAAAATAAAAGAACGCCATTCGGCTACACCCGGAATAGAAAATAGATTTCATAGAATGAATTATCATCTTTTCTCAATAACTTTCGTTTGGCATTGAATGAAATTTATTTTAACATACATAAGTAGGGTGTATTACTCATTGCCTGAAAAGGGTTCAATTAAACTTTTTACTTCGATAAAATAACTAATAACTGACAAAAAGTTAACGTTATTTACGTCGAATTACAGGTAATTTTATGACCTTTTACATGAATTTATCAAAAATTAGCCATCTTTTCTCAATCAAAAGTTATACATAAGTGAAGTCACCGAAAATTTGATTTTCACTATTTTGATAATTTTGAAGAGCTACCATTTCTAAACTTATTGACGGATTTCCCTCATCTTCCAATTCATTCAAGGTTATTTTCCAAAGAATATGTGTGGCAAATTTCATCTAGATCCGTCAAGAACTGTAGGCACAATCGCGGCAACATCTCGCGTTATATTACATATATATACAAACATATATCGCGTTCCAGATGCCATAAGGGTGTATAAAATTTTTTTTTTCGGGAATCGACGTAGTTTCGTCCGAAATGTAGAGAAATGCTTAAAAAAAATTTCATACGCCCATATGGCTCCCGGGACCCACCTCGGATGCTATAAGGGCGTATAATAAAAATTCTGTTTTTTTTCTACGTCCAAAAAAACTTTTAGTTTGAAGAAAAATTTTTTTTTGCATTTTTGCACGTTTCATATAAAAATACATCGGTTCCCAAAAAAAAATTTTTCTTCAAACTAAAAGTTTTTTTCCGACATGAGGACCAATGTAAAAGATTCTATAAAATCTACCTAAAAATTAACTCGATTCAAGAGAAGAAATCTATAACCAACAAAAACATTTTGAATAGTTTGATTGTTTCAATTCAAGAATTTTTTTTCTTGAATCAAGTTAATTATTTTATTATTGTACTGTTTGTTATAACATACCGTGATTGATTTACATATTCATTGATACATTTTATGCCAAGATTTTTACAAAAGTCTCGATAAACTTTATTTTCTATAGAAGCATTCTGATTTTGAAGCTCTTGATATTCCAAATTAACTTTATCGAGTTCTATTTGTGTTTTCTCACACTGAAGCTGAAATAAAAGTTTTAATTTAAACAACTAGATACAATTTATAGTTATTATTGTTATAAAAAGTAATTTATACCTGTAAATGTTTCTTTTCATCAGTTAATTTCGAAATACTTTCTTTTAATTCATTATACTCGGATTCCTACAAACAAAATCAAATGGTAGAATTGAACATTTATTGAAAATAAAAAAATACCAACCATTTTTTTGGAAGCATCTTTTAAATATTTTATTTTCCAATTAAGATTATTCTGTTTTGATTCCAATGATTTTAATTCAGATTGATTGTCTAAATATTTTTGGCCTTCTTTAAGAACGTTAATGATTTCTTTTTTTCGTGTCTTCAAATTTTCAGACATCTGAGAATCAATTAATTGAACTCTTTTGCTAATTGAACTCTTTCCACCAGAAAATGATCCATTCATTTTGTAAAAAGTTCCATCTAAAGATACACAGTTATGCTTGTTTCTAGATTTTAAATCATAAGCGACATAGTTTGCGTCCTTTGACAATTCACAAACAAGGGTGTTTTTAGTGACGAATAAAACAGCACGACTTATTTCTGTCGGGAATTGTAAAACGTCATACAACAGCTTGACATTATTTTTACCGTCAAACAAACTTGGATCACTGAAATCATTTACAATTATAAAATTACTCAAGTTTTAGTTTAATATAAATATTTTTTTACCTAAATAATAAATTGATACCCACCGCAAGCGCTCTTGTAGTACAGGAACATCAAGACTATCAAGAGGAAGAAATTTTTCGTATGTCAGGCAACTTTTCTCTAAAATTTCAACGCACTTCATAGCTGTTTTTCTAGTGTCAACTATAATAGCCGAGAAGAAATGACCGAATACTTTAGCCATCGGAATTTTATAACGACTATGAATAGGCTGGCAGACTTGATACATACGCCCGTACTATAAATAATCATTTTTAATAAGTAAAAAATTTATTAAGGGACACAACCAGTGTGAAATTAAAAAAAAATCGATTTTTTTGTTCATATTTCGATAGGTTATACCTTTAAAAATAACATACTAAAATTTCAAATTGATTTCTTAAATAGTTTTTGAGTTACAGCTGATTAAAGAGTAAGAGAATTCGGAGTGAACTCGGGGACAAATGATCCGATCATTACCATATTTTTTTCTGCATGTTCTGTATATAATTCTCCATACGATGACCCTCCAGTTTTTTGATCTGATCAAAAATCGAATTTTGGCAGGCCAAAAACGACCACAATTTTGGGTAAAATTCAATTTTTTTTAAAAAACGCCGTCACTTTGTCGATTTTTGATATTTTTTTTTCAACCGAGGGTCATTGTACGGATAAGGTCTTCTAGTTTAACGAGAATTTTTTTTTTCGGTTTCATCTATGGAAAAGACCGGAATCACTCCATCAGTAGAGGATTTTTTTTTTAGCGCCGTCGGAGATCGCGTGTAACTCGGAAAATATTTAATTTTTTTTCTTCAAAAATTTTACTATATATTCTTAAAATATGTATTAATATACCCTTCAAATTTTAAAACAATTCATACAGAACTTTTTTTTATTTTTATTCCCAAAAACTGCCTTTTTTTTTACTGTCACACTGGTTATGCCCCTTAATATTTGATAATCCACAATATTTACCACTCCTTTGACTGTTTTCTTCAAATATTCTAGTGTTTCTTCTTCCCATTTAGCTATTTGAATTTGTGATTTATCTAATTTAAGAGAATGTACTTTCTCATCAATTGCATCAAGCTCTGCCATCAACTCTACTCGTTGTTTTTCTGATGTTTCAGTGTTCAGTTTTAATTTATCAAGATCTTGATGAACTTCTTCCAATTCCTTTTCAGTATCTTTTATTTTGTTGACAATTTCTTTTAGTCCACTCTCATTGTTTGAAAGTAAATTGGTCTTCTTTTCTAATTTGTTATTTAGGTCATTCAGTTGACGGTGAAAATTTGCCATTTGATTATCAAATCCTCTGCGTCGATGTTCTAAAGTGTCTAATGCTTGAACAATAGTCACATTTTTCTCCGAAACAATAGTTTTTAAGCGCTGATACTCATTTTCCTTAAAGAAAAAAAATGTTTTGATTTCAATTATTAATTTTTAAAAATAAAATAAAATATATATACTTGTTGTTGAATCTTTTCCCAATGAGCTGGATCTTGATTCGACGCATCTAGAAATTCCTTCTTCTTCTCATTTTCAATCTTCAAAGCATCCTCCAGTTCTTTTATTGCTTTTGCGCGCGACTTATCAAATTCCTGAGCTTTTTCAAGACTTTTTTTTGCAGATTCTATTTTTTTCTCATCTTTCATAATCTGTTCATTCAATTCTTCAAATTTAGCTCTAACCGTTATTTTTTGCGAAAAATTTACTGAAGATTGAAGCTCATATTCTTCAATTTTTTTTTTAGAACTGTCAATTTTCTTTTGTAATTCCTTCAAAATTTGCTCTCTTTCTTTAACCTTATTTTCTTTTTTTTCTTTTATTTCTAGCAGCTTTCGTATTTTTTCCTCTACCATCTTTATACTTACATCCAAAATATATAAATTGGCAAGGATAAATTTTTTTAAATACTTTTCCTAAAGACAAATAAATTTAAATGATATAGAAGTGAAAAATAAACAAAAAAAAAAAACTAAAGTTATTGAAATTAAAGTTACATAGTCTTCTTGAAGTCCATGTGAAATTCTATTAGTTTTTGAAACATCTCTAAGGCGTTTTTGAATAGTGAGTAACTCTTTTTTGCTATTAAATGATTTCTTTCCATCGAGTCTAGCTTGCTCTACCTGGCTCAACAAAGTTTGATAATCTCTGCGAAAAGAAATAGAGCCACTAATTCTTTCAAATAAATTTGTCAAATTTTTTCCATTTAAAGAAGCGATTGCCTGAATGTCTTCTTGATAAACGATAATATTATTCTTTATATTTATGCCAATATTCATCAACTCTTGCACGTATGTTTTTTCTCCTACGTCCTGTTGAGCATTTAAAAATTTATACTATTCTTATAATCAAAATTTGAAAACATTCCTTACTTGGTCATCAATTGAATAATTAAATGAAGAACCATTAATCTCCTTGGTAAATGACTTTTCAGTCGAATCCGCGAATGAAAACGTACATTTTATATATGTCCTGTTGAAATTTTGAAATAAAATTTATTATTTAAGTAGAGTAAGATAAAAGACCCAGTTACTGACACTTGCAATTTTATCTTAATTAAAAAAAACAATCAACTCTAATAAATTAATAAATATAATTTTTGAATTATAAATTTTAAGAAAATTGGTTTTTTGAAAACATTTAATTTTTTTAATTAGCATAAAATTGCAAGTGTCAAACAACTAGGCCAGTGTCAATATAACTTTGTCTTTTACCATAAATGAAAGTAAAAAATATTAAAAAGCAACTCACTTTTCTGATTCGTCAGCATGAAAATGAATAAGCTGTTTAGAGTTCCGAATTCGTAATTTTCGTAAATTTTCATTGAAACAAAAAGCGAAAGCATCAAGAAAGTTCGATTTCCCTGAAAAATATAAGAAAAATTAAATAAAATTATAATACTGAAATCAGCAAACATTTGAAAATTTTTTTTATTTACAATACAAATCAATCATAAAAAAAATATTAAAAAAAAATTTGCACTCGTAACTCTTTAAAATTTTTAGATGTTGGATCTTTTCATTATTATTCAGTTGTCATAAAAATGACATTAAAGTTAGCTGTCACTTTACAATTTTTTAATTTTCTTTAACAAAAAAATTTGTTCTAAAAAATTGCATTTTTAATTTATTAAAATTTCTACAAGTCCATTTTTTTAATATTTTTTTTTTTTTTAATTTATTTAATTTATTTGTTAAAAAAAATTAAAACAATTGTGAAGTGACAGCTAAATTTAATGTCATGTCATAAAAATCCAAAAAATTGACAGATGTTTGTTAATTTTAGTATCATATAAAATTTTCATATATTTCAATGAATAAACCATTTATAAAACACCGAAGTTGATAGATTTAAAAAATTTTTTTGGAATTTTATAGCAATTAAAATGGCACTGAAATTAGCAGACGTATAAAAATTTTTGAATTTTTTTTATTAATTAAATTACAAATAAAAATATATTTATAAAAAATTAGTTTTTCAAGTTTTTTACATGTAAAATTTTTTTTTGCAATAAAAAATTTCTAAAAATTTTGAAATGTCGGCTAACTTCATTTTCATCAATTAAATTAGTAAAATCGAATTTTATTGAAAAGCTTGACCTGTGAAAATTAATAAAAATTACAAGTGAAAATTTTTAGAAGCATTTCTTTATTGTAATTAATTTGTTAAAAAAATTTTTTAAATTGACAGCTGACCGCTAATTTCAGTATTATCCATTTATAATGTTCTTACCTGATCCATTTAAACCATAAACGGCGTTTAATAATTCGAAAGGGTAAAATTTATTAACTCCAGCAAAAGACTTGAAAAAAGATATTTCTAATCTTGATATTCTAGCATTTAAAATAGCTGATTCCATCATCAGATCGTTTTTTACTCACAATGAAATAGCTCCTTTGTTTTAAGATATAAAACTGTCACAAAATGAAGACAAACTTTAGTTTTTTACTTCTAAGATTCATAGAGAGGGGATGAGAACAATGTTGAATTTAACGGTCAAATAATTCCAGGAAAAAAAGTGCACATGAGAGTTCATTATCAATATTTATAGTATTAAATATTGTTAAATAAATAAATAAAACATTTTATTGCTTAAACTATCTTGATAGACATTAATAAATAAATAAATAAGCGGAAAATAAAAGCTTCGCGTCAATGTGAAGTAATGGCGCGAAAAATTAAATGTTTAAAAGTCGATATTTTAATTCTATCAAAAATAATAATTCTTTTACTTAAATTTTAATTATTAAATTAAGAAATAAATTTTAATTATTTATCGCCTTGCAAAAATATTGATATTCTTCAATGATGATTTAAAATAAATTTATTATTACAATAAATTATATTTAATGGTTTCAAAGTTAAAAAATACTTATTTACGGAATAAAATGATTGACTACGAATTTTGCGTACTTAAGACTGTTTTTTCAGATTATTATGCTTCAGAGAGACAGAATCTAATCTAGACCTTTTTCTTCTAGAAGATAATCCATCACAATAAATAACTGAGAAGGTTTAATATTACTTGAATTAATAGTTGCGTTTTTTTCAGTTGTACTTTCATTACAGATAAAAATAGGTTCAAATAAAATTTTCCTAATATGCAATAAATGAAATTGCGTGTAAGATTTCATCAATAATAAATTTTCTGAATCACAAAAAATATTGCTGTAAAAACTTTTAACAATGTGGACGATAAAATATTTTGTTTGATCCAGTTCAGAGACTTTTTTTATTATTTATTACACAAATTATTTTGCACAATAATATATACATAAATTTCACTTTTCACATTAATAAATACTATAAAATATATTTTAGTAAATTTATATCACGTTAAAACAATAATTCAATATAACAAATTTATATAAATTAAATTAAATTTATTTTTAATTTTCGGTATAAAAAATGATTTAAAATAAAATCTAGTAATTTAAAAATTTTTAACATATTTTTTATAAAAGTACTTTCTTCATATATTAAAAAATTAAGTATTTAAAAATAATTTTCTAGCAATTGAAACAATTAATCCACAATTTTGTGAATTTAATTTTCGATTTATATTCAGACTATAGTTTAGTTTTAAAATTTTGATTAACTTTCAAAACACGTATATGTTTAATATTTTAAATTAAGAACTATGAAACTTCTTCCTATGCTGTAGTAACAAAATTTTTCTTTTAGATGATCTTCCACAGTCGTAACAAATATACAAACCTGTTTTAGAGTGATTTTGAGTATGAACTTTAATTGAAATAGGCCATCTTGTCTTATACAAGCAAATGTTACAGTAAAAATATTTTTCATTTTTATGATTCTTAAGGTGAAGCTTCAAGAAATAACTACTCTTGAAAGATTCATCACAAAATTTGCATTTAAAATCTTGAGACGTTTGGGATTCATGATGCCTTATTTTGTGGACCGCAACATGACCGACTTGGTTAAATCCAGCGTTACAAATATCACAGTGGTACATTTTCTTCTTTTTATGAATATTTTCATGTTTGAGCAAGTGTTTTAACTTCAAAAATGTTTTTTTACAGACATCACATTCAAATGGGACTTCTCCGGTATGGATGCACTTGTGATGACTCAAACCTCGTATGGAATGGAATTTTTTTTGGCACTCGTCGCACTTGTACGCGCTACTACCCGCGTGAATCTTCATGTGGCGAATCAAGCAATATTTTTGAGATAATTTCATCTTACAATAATCACACTCATACGATTTTTTGTTGTAATGAAGACGTATGTGTTTTGACAAGTAAAATTTTTGAGAAAATGTCGATTGGCATTCATCGCACTTGAAAGGTTTTTCATCAGTATGGATCCGCATGTGTCGTTTTAGATTCCAGGGTCCCCTGAATTTCGACTTACAAATTTCACACTCTTCAGTTCTGTTGGTATGAGTTGCTTTATGCTGAGTGAGACTAATTGATCGAGTAAATTTTGCCTGGCAAATGTCACACTGAAAGGGTTTCTCGCCTGTATGCGTGAGCTTGTGTTTCTTCATGTTACAAGCCGCAGTAAACTTCACATGGCAAATATCGCACTCATATCTTTTATCACCGGTGTGGATGCGCATATGAACATTTAGTAGTGACGGCCAGATGAATTTCTTCTTACAAACGCTGCATTCATGTGTCTGTTTCTCCTTATGAGTACGCATGTGCTGTTTTAGTTTCAAAAGACTGCTGAGTTTCATTTGACAAACACTGCACACATGATATGGCTTTTTACCATCGTTACAACGCTTTTTGTGCTGTTCCAAAAACTCAGCCCACTCAAACTTTGTTGAGCAAATTTCACATGTAAATGTTTTGGTGCTTGTATGAATCCGCATGTGCCGTTTTAAAAGATGAAACTTATGGAAATTCACATGGCATACAGAGCAATTAAATAATTTATCTCCAACATCGTGAATTCCCATGTGAATTTCTAATTGATTTAAACTGTTGAATTTTCTTTTACAAATTTTACATGGATGGAATTTTTCTGTTGCCTGGGATTGAGTTCCAGATTCAGGATGAGAAGAAATAGATGCATCGGGTGTCACCTGGTCTTCTATCTGTGAAAAGAGAAGTATTAATCAAATAAATATATTATATTAATTGTCTTAAATTATTAATAAAAATAATTCATTCATCTAGTTACGTTTGATGAAGATTCTAAAGATACTGATTTGTCTACTGAGTCTGTTGGCAATTCACAACTTGGAAAATCAGCGGCAGAAGTCTGGCAAGTATCAATTACTTCATTTTCTTGACTTAACAAATCCTGGGTATTTGAAGCGACTACATTATTAAGATAAATAAAATTACCATTGGTTTTTTCCAACTCATTGTCTACGTTTACCATCACAAAGTTACTGCGGTCTTCAAAGCTTACTGGAACTTGTTCTGGAATAGTGTTCACTGGGATAATGGGTGGTGCAACAAGACCATCTTCAGGTACCACCAAATAATAACAAGGAACCAGTGCATAATCGTTGATCGGAATGGTCGGCATAAGATTTACATTTGGATAAGAAAACTCGGGAACAATAGGTATTATATTTTGTTCATTTTGGTCTATGGATATCAAATTTTGCACCGGTTGATTTTGATATGAGTTTAGATAAGCGTCATTCTGTGAACCTAAAAGTTCATATGATGTTGAGATATAATTAATATTTTCTGTTAATGTCGGTTCGGTATTTGATGGTGGTTGGAACTGAGTATCTGTTGCACTGTTTACATGCTCCGTGTAATCGTAGCTCATATTGATTCCATTATTATTGAAATTGGATATTTTAATAACGTTCTCTATTCCATCACAAGGATATTTCATCATATCATCAATTAATGTGAACATTTTGATCCTGAAAAAAAATTTATAATTTTTAATTAAAACATATTCAACAATTAAAAATAAAAAAAATTTTTTATTCGATTAAATTAATGTAAATATTTTCAATAAATTATTTTTATGCATGCACACTAATTCATTAAAAATACAAATTGAATTAAGAATATTTTACACAATTAAATACTCACGTTGTAATTTTTTTATTTATCCATAAAATTCTGTTGAATTTTTGTATCTTAAGGAGAATTTGTTGCCAAATTAAATCCCAATCTCAGATTTTATTGATTTTTTCATGATTTCCATCTGTGCTTGAACTGAAGTGAGTACACAATACAGGAATATGTTTTATAGACACTGCAAACCATGGATACTGAGTACTGAAAGACTGGACCAGCAGTCAGCTGCCTAGTTTTTTACATGGGGTGCGCAGACATGCAATCAAAGACATCCCCTTCTCGCCATCCCCAACTACTCAATAATGTGCGTATGTATATGTATAAACTCGTGCATGAAATGAATAAAAACCAGTAAGTTTAAATTGGAGTACATCAATATCAATCGTATCATCAAAAGGAAAAAATTATGGCATTTATGCATGATTGTATCCGTACAAAAAATATGTTTATTGAAGTATTGTCAAAAGGATTCCCATAGTAACGAATTAATTTATTATTTGTTTATTAATTAATTAAAAAGGAAATACAAAATATTAATAAAACAAATAAAAAGAAAGGATAGTATTTTAAAGTCATTTACTATAAATGTTACGATAAAGAATATTTTTCCCATGAAAAAATATCATCGACTTGTAATATTTAATTCAATAGTCAAAATGAAGTTCATAAGTATATAAAAAAACAACTAAAAGTTATACATTAAATTAAAAAAAAAAAAAAAAAAAAAAAAAAAAAAAAAAAAAAAACTGTTTACGTTAATAAATTAAATAACGTAAATTTTAATTATTAATCTCGTAATGAAAATTTGACCTATGTTGTACCAGCAACTTCTTGAGTGGAAAAGACTGGCTACAATCATTACAAATAAATAATCTATTAAATTTATGCTCATCCATATGTTTTTTAAATTGTTTTACGGACCGTGTCATGTAAATACATCGATTGCATTTACGAAATTTTTTATTCTTATTCTTATGAGTCATCAGATGCAACTTTTTATTATATTTATTTGTAAATTGATCGTCGCAAAATTCACACTTAGCTGTTTGATTGTACGGAAATACTGTATGATTATCGAGTTTATGCTTACTAAAACTTTCTTTTTTTGAAAATAGCGATCTACAAACATCACATTTATAATTTTTACTTTTGTGAATTTCAATGTGAGATAGAAAATTACTATTACATGCAGTAGAGTACGTACATTGAGAGCAACGATAAGTTTTTTTGGCAAAGTGATGATTTATATGAACATTCAATGCTCTTAAATTAGTACTACTGTAACTACATTCCGTACAGATGTATGGAGTTTTATCATTATGAAAGCGACGTAAATGATTATTAAGACAACGTAAAGTACCCGTCTTAAAATTACAAAAAGTGCATGTATAGTACTTATTCTTGATACGTTCCATTTTGGAGAGTCTTTCTAGATCTCGAGAAGTTGTTCCAGCAAAAGTATACGGAGGATGTGAGGACACGAAGGGCGTCTTTTTTGTATGAATTCTCTTTATATGGTATTTAATATGTTTACTGAGTAACTCTAAAAAAATTTTTTTTAATTAAATACAAAATATTATCAGACATCCAATAATTATGAAATTATCCATTAGTAGTTTTCATTGTAAAATTATTTGATAAAAATTAATTGATCGTATAAGTTTATTTTTTTAAGAATTTTTGTAACAAACAAATTATGTCATAAAACATGAGAAAAAAAATTGACATGCAGAAGTTAAAAAAAAAACTAAAAATGCAATTTTTTAAAAATAATTTTTCGGAACAAATTTGTTTGTTAAATAAAATTAAAGAATGGTCAAATAACTACTAACTTTAATTTCATTATTATTTAATGACTCATGAACTGATAGAAGGATTTATTAACTATTAATAATTTAACTTTGAAGACAATTATTTAATTTATTAAATTTTAATAAATATTTTTTAACATTCAATAAATATTCGTTGGGAGGAAAGTACATTTAATAATAGTTAATAAGTATTTATTAATAGTTAACAAATATTTATTAACAGTTAATAAATATTTTGTTGAGTGAATTTGTTTCGCTTGCAATGTCATATGTGTCATATGATATGAAGATTGCTTATAAACAAAAATCATCTTTTTAAATTATTTGCATTAATTTTATTACATAATAATAACGTTTATTGTAAAATGCCAAAAATTCTATCACAGCTCACAATTATCTTTTATATTTTTAAATATTAAAAACGTTAATTAATTTAGTGAATTTAATTATTATCATGTATTTTGGCTGTAGGATTATAAAAAGGGCAGTAACACATCTTTACTCCAGTTTACATATTGTACTCAACTCAAAAAATTGAATAACTTAAAAAAAAAAAAAAAAAAAAAAACTTTACTCAATTCTTTCAGTATTCGATACTAACTTTACTCAACGATAAGTTTACTCAGTACTTACTGTATTCAATGATATCTCGACTCAATAGTATATTAGAAGCGTTGACGCGCTTTTAAAAACTTCCATTCAATTTTTTTTTATTTAATAATATTTTATTCGACAAAAACAAAACTGTATTCAAAATTTCTCAGTTCTGTGCAATCTGTACTCCAATAAAATAATTTAATAAATTAAAAAAAAATTTTTTACTACATATAGATATATAAATTATGTATAATTGAGTAAAGTTGACATTGAATAAAGTTTGTAAAACAATAGAGTTTTATTTTTTAAGAATAAAATTATTGAGTAAAGTTTTTTTTTTAATTTATTTTAAGTAAACATATTATTAAATAAAAAAAAATTGAATAAGATTTTTAAAACCACGTCAACACTTCTAATACACTATTGAGTCAAAATATCATTGAATACAGTTAGTACTGATTAAACTTATCGTTGAATAAAGTTAGTATCGAGTAGTGACTGAATCCAGTAAAGTTGTCTTTTTTTTAAGTTATTTGATTATTTCGATTGAGTACAGTATATCGCAGAGTTGAGTAATCTGGAGTAAAGATGTGTTACTGCCATAAAAAGTGTCAAAAGAAAATTGCTATTTTCGCTTTTTGTTCCAAAATATTTGTTAATAGTTAACAAATATTTATTAACCATTAATAAATATTTATTAACTGTTAATAAAAATTTGTTACCTGTTAATAAACATTTATTAAATCCTATGATGTTAAAAAAACATTTATTAGCAGTTAATAAAGCTTATTAAATACAAACAAATTCTTCTATCAGTGTGTAATAAAAATTTAAAAGTTACCGTTCGAATAGAATATTTTATTACAAGTTTTGCATTCAAATTCAAAAACTTCTTGATCATCATTATTAGTGTGGGCCATTTCTACAGCAACTTTTGCATTCATTGCGTTATTTACATTAGTATTGTCAACTTGTAACTGCTTTTTATTGAAATTTTCTGAATGAATATTGTTATAAGGCAGCGAAACTTTTGTAAGCTGAACAACAGGAAGATATTTATTTAGAATATCCAGTTCATGCCTAGTTGCTTGACCTTTTTCCTCCAATTTTTTTCCACTACTTTTATCATCAACCGGTGGAGAGAAGTGTTCTGATTGATTGTCTGTATATTGTCCTTCCCATTTACTTAATGATTCCACTTTTAATATCTGTATATGATTCCTATTCCTTGAATCATTACTCTGATCATCCTCAGAGACAAAAATATTTTCATAACTCGGTTCAGGGACATCAGTGTCCGAAGTGCTGGGACAAGAACTTTGATAGTCAAAATTTAGATTTCTCACAGCCAAAACATTGGATAATTCTTGCATCAAGCGATTATGATAATCATCATCACTCACGAACTCATCATCATCATTAGTCTTAAGTTTATATGATTCTTTGGTGATACTTTTGGAGCGATTAAAAATAATCGGCATTCTTGTAGTTATATTGGCGTTAGAATTTTTATCAGCTATTAAAATTAATAATGGCGATTAAAAACTTCTTGAATTTTAAAACTTTTTAAAACAAACAATATAATTTTTACCTGATGATGTGTTATTTAAAACTTCTACCTCGGAATCCTCATCACTGACAAGTATGACTTCTCCGGAATACATTTTCTCTTGATAGAAAATTTTGACTATTAAATTAAAAATTGGATTTCTGGACCTGTTTCAATAAAAAAAAAAAAATTATCACTGAAATTTATTTATAAATATATTTATTAATAAATATAAAGGCACGTTTTTCACAAAACTATAGCCTAGTTACCTTAAAAATATTTTATATCATCTGTTCAACAGATGATTTATTTTTATTTTCCGTTAATCATTTTTTATTCGATTACAATCATTCGTTTCTATACAACTATCAATAATAAAATATTAAACATTTTAAATTCAAATTAGAGTCTTATTAATTATTATTTGATATTGCTCTTGGCTACTAAGTATCTTTAACAAGTTTATTAAAACAATGAAGCAAGATGTCTGCTTATTTTGTACCGGAAACGTTCTCGGTATTTTTTAGAGCGCGATTTTTAAATTTGCACATGGATCAGTTAAAGTAACCAGTACTTGAACACTTATAAAAATGGGATCAGTACTTTAAACACACTTTTGCGCATGTTATAATTATTCAATAAAAATAAAGTTAACCGACGTCTAAAAATTTTTGGAATTTGTTTTTATTGAAAAAAATATTACAAAAAAATTTTAATAAAATAACACTATTTAAAAAACATTAAATTTTCTACAAGTCCATTTTTTTAATAATTTTTTTTTTGTTATAATTTATTTGTTAAAAAAAATTGTAAAGTGACAGCTAAATTTAATGTCATTTCAACGATATATTAATTGATTTCTGTAAGTTTTTTCAATTATAAATTAAAAAAATTATATTTTTATTAACTTAAAAGTTGACATGTCGAGAATAGCCGATAGATGCTACTTTTTTTATAAAAAAGTACTAAACCGTAAGCCGAAAAATCAGAAAAAAAAACGGTATATCATTTTAAGTAAAAAAAATTGTACCACCCAATGAAATAGTCTTTTCTAAATAATACATATTTTTTGTAAAGACATAAACGACAATTTTTATATTAAATTTTAGCGTCTAACTATACCTCCAAATTTTCAAAGCAGCACCCAGAGAACTTGAACAAGCTGAGGCCGTATAATTTTAACAGCACTCTTACCTCTAATAGGTTTATAGACTAGTTATCAGCATTGTAATTTGTATTAACTAGCTGTTGCCCGCCCGCTCCGCTGGGCACTTTATAAAATTGTAGTTTTAGATCTAGACTTGAAATTCAATTGGAGTATTATTTTGACTTGCACAGGTTCCACATTCCATCGAATCGGAAGTAGAATTTATTGAAATCCGTATTGAGATGATCTCTACATGACAAATAAAAGATCCTTACCAAATTTGCAGCTTTTTGAAGCTATATTTAAAAAATTAAGATTTTTTATTGTTAACACCCACCCCCGCGATCTTTATTGGAGGTGATTCGGTGTAAAATCCGTTCTTAGATCATTTTTGTATCACATGTAGATGACTTCTATTAAATTTGTAGTCTATAGGAGCTATAGCTTGGAAATTAAAAATTTTCATTGTTAATACCTACCCCCGCAACCTTCTGTGGGGTGAGATATCGTAAAATTCATTGATAGATTATTTCTACATCTCCTACAGAAGATTCCTACCAAATTTGGAGTCGATAGGAGCTATAGTTTAAAAACGGGAATTTTTCATTTTTAACGCCCCCGCAACCCCCCTTGTGGGTGGAATTTCGTAAAATCCGTTCTTAGCTGACCTCTATTCGGCGAAAGGAATATTTCTGCCAAATTTCAAGTCTCCGGGTATTATAGTTCCAGAGAAATCGTGATGAGTGACTATATCTATAAAAAGTCTCCTGTGTATATATAGATTACTGGAAATTAAATAAATTTTATAGCTTAAAATTAGTGTAGTTAAAAATTATTGAACGTTTTAAATTGAGATTTTTTGATTTATAATCAAAAATTTGCTTTGTCATTCATAAAAAATGTAATTAAAAAATTAAGTACAAATATTTCTCATTTTTAAATGAACATATTAAATATTCACAGTATTATTTTTAACATTAATCAATAATATTTTATAATTATTTTGATACTTCAATAAAATGTTGAAAATTTTTGCTGTGTCTATTACCATATATTTTATTAGTTCAACTACTGCTACCCGAGTCTTCAACTACTGCGGCTTGTCAGAATTGATTGTTCAACTATTACTTCTTTCATAGTCTATCTTAAAAACCTTGTCAAAATAAAAATTTCCAATTATCTTTGTTATTTTGCGCTTCAATCAATTAAAAATTGTTCACATTTTTATTAAAATCACTAATTTAAACTAATAATTACTTCTTTATATATATTATTTATTATATTTGTTACAATGTATGGCATTGGTGACTGCTTTTTACATTTTTTTCTTATATACTAATAGATATATTAACTGCTTATTTAGATATCATTTTTTTTAATTTAAACTGGACTTTCAATTTTAACTTTTAGTAAAATTTATCTGCAACTATAACAATGTTTATAGTCTCTATACTTCTTTATATATTAAAAGTAGGGTCAAATACGTTTTACTTTGAAACCTGTTCAACTACTGGGTACTTTGCCTTAACAAATAATTCAATATTAATATAAATGTAACTACTTGTCAAGTTAAGAATAAAAATCTAAAAAATTTAATTGTTATAAATAATATATCTAATTTATATGATTATTTTATCAGAATAAGTATGTTATTAGAGAATTTTTTGATTACATTTATTAGTTTCACAATTGACGATTAATTTTTTATAAAAATTATAATATAAGAAGTAAAATAACATAATAGTTATTTTTTGAATATAGCACACACGAACGTTTAAAAGGAAACATCAATAAAAGAATAGTTTTTTAATAATAAAGCTCGGATAAATATTCATACAACATTGTTGACAAAAACTTTTCACAATGTTATTGCAAATCAATAAATTCCATAAAATGTAAGAAGAAATTATTTCTAAAACTCGTCATAAATTTTTAAACATCATTAACGATCATCTGACATTTGAATATTAACCAAAACTAAACATAATTATGGCTTTACCCGAAAAACAAACAAATTTCAATTTTTTTTAATGTCAGATAGATATTTGATACTTATACTTAAATCGAACAATCAAATAAAAATTTTATTTCATAACACTTCATTAGTACTTGGGGTTAAATAAAATAAATTTTTTCTGAAAATACGTAATGAAGAAAGAATATCGTAAATTAAGAGCAGCTTAGCACGAAAATTTTTAAGATAATTAAAAAGCTTGGTTCTTAAGAATTATTAATTGTGTAATGAAAACCTATTTGATGTTCCATACATAACTTTTTGCTCCGGAACGATTTATTGCAATCATTACAAGTAAATAATTTATTTTTTTTATGATCACTCATGTGTATTCGAAACTTTTTTTTACTAGAGGTGATGTAAAGACATATGCCACATTTTTTTAAGTTTTTATTAGCATGAGTTTTAAGATGCAACTTCATGTTATAGTTATTAGTAAAAGTTTCGTTACAAAATGAACACTTTGCTTCTTTATTTGAAGGAAATAATGAATGATAATTTCGGATGTGCTGATCCTTATTAATGAATCTATTACCACAAGCATCACACTTAAAACTTTGTAAACTTTTAGTTTCGTGTTGACTTAAATGAACTTTCAATTCATTTGGATACGGTGTTGAAAATGTGCAATCCGTACACGGGTACATTTTTTTGGTAGGATTAATTTCATTATCAATTTTTATTTCTTTCAAATTAACACTTGAGGAATTTCTTTTTAAGTGTGTATGGGAGCGAGAACGGTTATTACTGAGATGATCTAACGAAATAGTTTTATCATTCTTGGAATGTCTATTTCTTATATGGCTTTTTAGATCTTGAGAATATGCTCCCGCAAATTTACACGGAAAGTGTGGACACACGAAAGGCCGCTCTTTTGTATGAACTCTCCGGAAATGGATTTTAAGATTTTGTAGTGTCTTAGATCCATAATTACAAAGACGACATCGATACGGACGTTTCTTGACATGTGTCCATCGATGAGTTTGCAGTGACAAAAATATGTCAGTGGCATAATGACAATCATCACACTTGTAAACTTTATTGCCAGGGTGATAATATTTAATATGTTTTTGGAATAAATCTGAAATGTGAATTAATAATTTGAGTACAAGATGTTACTACATAATATCGCGTGCCAAATGATAAAAGGGCGTATAATTTTTTTTTTTGGTGCCAATCTTTTTGTAAACATGTTCTAAGCCTAAAAATGAAAAAAAAATTTCCAAAGCCAAAAGGGCGTATATTTTAAGTTATACGCCCTTTTGGCTTTAGAGCACTGAAAATTTATTGATCTAAAACCAAAAGGGCGTATAATTTTTAACTTCCCGCTAAAAAAATAAAAAATTTTCTAAAATTTGGGAAGCTATTGGTTTTACTCCGTTTTTCAAAAAAAAGAGTTTTCATTAAATCTATTCAGTTATATTCAGCTCGAAAATTTTTTTTAACGATTAGTTAATAATTTCTTACTTATAGTAAGGTGTTTTTCATTCTTTATATATATATTACGGATTTTAATTACCATTTTACGCAACGGAATCGGTGGATTAAATTTTTAGGCGAGAGTAGAGCATACTACGCTCGCGCTTGGCATACAATAAAACGAAAATATATCTTTTATTGAAGCTATAGCGGACAAGAAATAATTACAATTATTCGAAGTTAAAAAATACAAGAAAAAACTAATATCAAAATATGGGAAGTTTATTGGGGTACAATTCCTGCACCTCCTTTATCTGCATCTTCAACATTTTCGTCTTAAAAAAAAAAAAGAGAAATTTATAAAAAACATGAATATTTTAGTACGCGAAAAAATTTTTAATTCATATACTTTTTTAATCATTGGACTGTCCAAGATGATGAAAATTTAAAGTTAGTACCATCGAAAATGTTGACTTTTTCAAAAATTTTTTTTATACAAACCTTCTGCAGACAATTTTGAAAACTGTTTTTTGAAATTTTGAAAAATCATGATTTTTTTTATACTCTTTTTTGGGTTTAGATCAACAATTGCCTAAAGCCAAAAGGGCGTATATCTTACGATACGTTCTTATGGCGTTAGTGCGTCAAAAATTTTTTTTTTAGATCTTCACGTTTCGAGCAATTCTAAAAAGAATGACAAAAAAAAAATTTTTCATACGCCCTTTGGCATGGAACCCTATCTAACTGCTGTAATACGCCCTTTTGGCATTTGGCACGTGATATAACCGACTATTTCGAAGTTTGTAATTAAAAATTTAAAACCCACCTCTTGAATTGAATGTTTTAATACAAGTATTACAGATCAATAATCCTTGATTAACATCATTTACTGAATTCAATTCTGAGCCAAGTTCCTGTTTTACATCCACCATATTTTGATAAATTAATGGTTTTAAATCAGGGCCATTAACATTAGCATCAATTTGCATCTGATCTTTGATAAAATTCTTTGAATTGATACTATTTTTCGATAAAGAAATCTTAGTTAACTGGACTATAGGAAGATATTTGTTTAAAACTTTAAGTTCTAGTTTGTTCATCGGAGTTTTCATCCACGGATCATTTGTGTTTTGTAATAAATTTTCTGAATTATCATAATTCAATCCTAACAATTCATGCTGATGATTGTCAGCTACAACATTTTCAAAATCTCCCTCAAATACTTTTTGATCTTGATAATCAGCGGGCGGAATAAATTCTTCTTCCATACTGGTATCCATCCATTGGTTTATTCGATGGTTTAATGACTCTACGCTCACTATCTGTATATGATTTTCTTTACCCATATTATTATTCCGAGTACTCTCGTCAACATTTTCTTCAATTATCTCAGGAACTATCAAAGAATCTTGACTAAGTGAATTGGATTTATATGAATTTATAAGATCTGACAGCTCTTGCATCAAAAAATTATAATTCTCATCATCGTTATTATCAAACCTATCATCATCCACAAGCTCATTTAATTCATTATTGACATTCTTAAAGCCATTATTAATTACTGTGGTTATAATGCTTGTGTTTGTTTCACTAGAGCTGCATTTTATATCAGATGCTGAAAATAAAGAAGACTTTAGAAAAACTTGTCCGTAATTGTAAATAAATAATTATGACATTAAATTTAGCTGTCAATTCACAATTGTTTTAATTTTTTTTAACAAATAAATTATAGCAAAAAAAAATTTTTTTTAAAATGGACTTGTAGAAATTTTAACAAATTAAAAATAATTTTTTTGTTAAAGAAAATTAAAAAATTGTCAAGTGACAGCTAACTTCAATGACATAAATAATTTGTACCTGATGTGTTTTGAATAATTTCTACCACAGACTCATCGTCATCATCACTAATCACGATGATTTCACTAGGATACATTTTTTTAAATTTGTAATTATTTTTACCACAAAATTATTTAGAAAAAATTCTTGAGACCATGAATGCTATTAAAATAAATTAACCAATCAAATTTTTTATTAAAAAAAAAAAATATGTAAATAAATAATTTTTTCTTATAACATAACCTATTTACCTGAAGTTTATTTTATCTACTTCAACAGAGTTATTCATTGATTTAATTACCATAAATGATTTATAATTCAACAAAATTAAATCTTTATCGTGTAGAATATTCTACAGTAATAAACATCTGTGATATCGGTCATTTGATACTTTAATCGCTTGATCTTGTGAGTGCTTAATAAACGAAACAAAACAAGTTTTACTTTTTTTGTCGGGCATTGCATGGGTCCGACATCTTTAATAGCGCGAATTTTGAATTTTAAATGCATAACAACAAAGACAAGTTATTATTTAAAAAATTAATAAGTAACAACGAAATAGTACAAAAGAATTTTATTATTTCAATAATTGTTATTGATAATCATCAAATATAATTTTTTTTCAATAATAAACATTTGAAATAATTATTTTAATAAATGTAATAAACCTAGCTATAATTAAACAATTATTTTGAAAACCAATTAATATCAGTTATTAGTAATTATTAAACTAGTTTAAATAATAATCATTCATGTTCATGTAATATTTAAGCAAATCGCATTGGTTTGTTAACATATAACGTATTAACATAGCCCAGTATTTTTGAGCGTTGATTTTTTCTCACGCGTATATTTTCGTGAGTTACATCTCGAGTAAGGAAGCGTATATTTTTATTGATAGAAGAATTTAATAAATTTGGATCTTCTGTCGACTCTCTCTTTTTTTTCATATGCTGTTGTTCGTCATTATTTACACACGAAATTCGAGACAAAATCACACTGCATTTTTTATTAACTAAAACAATAAAAATCAAACAATACATTTTCAATTTGATAAATGTTTTTAGCTCAATAATTAATAAATTAAATATTATATACCATTTCCTTTATGTTGATTTGGTGGAGTCACGTCATAATTTTTATTCTCAGCATTAATGACACAAATATCATCATCGTCATCATCATTATTAGTAATATTATTATTATTATTAGTATTGTTGTCCTTAGTGTTATCATCATTTTTAGCGTTACTAACTGTAGGAAAATTAAATTCAGGCTCCTGTAAAAAAAATTATGTTGTCAAAATTATAGCATGACTGATTTATTTTTATTACTTTTATGACAGCTCTGTCGTTTATTTCTTCGGACCCATGAAATGATTTCATATGACGAATCAATGTAAAATTCAGTTTGAATTTCAACTGACAGTGGCTACACTCAAATTCCTTTTCGGATCTCCGATCTGTTTTTGCTTGTAACTGAACATTATTAGGTAGCCTTTTGACTATAGACGACAACTTTTTACCAATCAATTGTTTATTAATTTTCCTCAAGAGTTTGATTCCGGTTTTTGAAGATGATGAATTTGGTATTTCATCTTTAATTACTGACTCGTCTTTGGAAGTACTCACTGCAGACTTTGCTTTATCTTTCAAATCAATTGAGTTGAAATTTATTTGTTTCATAATAGACTCGGTCAAGTCTTGTAAATTCTTCATCGCTAAATGACTATTCTGCATAGCAATGAGATTACCTTGCATTGCTAAACGATTGACTTTTAAAGTTTCATGACTTATATTAATATACTTATTAAATAATGCTGTATTCAAATTTTTTGAATTAAATTTAGAACAAGAACTCAAGCCTTTTGAAAGGTTTTGTTTAGTATCTGTAATGAAAAAAAAAAAAAGGTCAACAACAAATTATGTACATTGTTTTTGTAAGTAATTTACTGTAGAAATTTTTTCAATTTTAATGTTAATCAATTATGAAAATTTAATCTATACTACTATGAGAATTAGAAAAATTTTGTGTCCAGGATAGTCATAGGATAAAATCGGTTTTTTTTTTAATGAAATTTAGTGTCATTGCAAAGGTCTTGATTAAAATTTGTGCTATTTCCAAAGTTTCATATCATTCTCACCGATAGTCAATTATTATGATAAGTATTTAGACTGCATTCGAAAATAATCTATGTTTAAATTTATAATTAAGAAATTACCTTATATGTTGTGAACTATTGAAATTTTTAAAGATATAAGCTCACCTCGCCATTACACTCATCGAGACCTTTCATTTGAGTACCCACATCAATTTTTCATATATTTATATATATTATATATATGTAAATATGAAAAATATATCAAAATGCATGTGGGTAATCAAATGAAAGCTCTTGATGAGTTTAACACCGAGATGAGCTTATATCTTTAAAAACGTCAATATTTAAGAAAGTACAGTGCAATTTAACAAAAGTCATTATTTAATAAAGCAAAATTTTAATTATTTATAGTTCACAAGTCACGGCAGTCACATAGTGACTGAAAGATTGCTAGTGTAATATTATTACAGGAATGTTCAAAGTAGACGGAGATCTACTCTGAAAAACAAGTGTGTAAAATTTACAAGAAATCATGTAATTTTAAAAGAAGAGATTTTGTCAAATTTACCGACCAATTTTGTAAAATTTACAAGAATATTCTATTGTTGTTGCTGAGTAACTCCTTGAATTAAAATTAAATTTAATTATCAATAAAAAAAATGTAAATAATGATCCATTAATAATAAATTTCAAATTTTTTATTTTATGTGAATAAATACTTTTTTTATTGATTATAAAAAAATAATTTGTCTAGAAGTGCGCTGTAAAACATCAGAAAAATTGAAATTTATTAAGAAATTAAAAAAATTTATAAATTAATTTGTAATGATGCAGACCCGAGTAGCACTTTTTGATTTAATTCATTACGATAATGTTTCATCCGAAAAAAAGTTATTAAATAATGAATGGTAAAAATTACCTTCAACATACTCGATATCATTATCGTCACCACTAATTATAATTTCTTCATCTGAACTCATTTTGTAAATTTTTTTTAATTAATTACTGCAAGTAACTTGAATCAAAGCATTTTATATTGTAAAAAAATATACTTAATATTGACCTGCTCCTTTTCCTATTTAATATAAACAATAATTAGTTATTAATTAATAGATGGATAGTTGAATAACTTTTCCTTGATTTTTATAAATTATTTTCCTCAACTTTTATTATTTAACAATAATACTTACGTACAAGGTATTGTTTACATTTCTAGAGCTTCTTTCCCAGCTCCGAACAAAGTTTTAGACATGGCTGACTGCTGACTCCTTGTAGTCTGGCGCCAAAATTCAAATGAATAAAGAACTACGTAAAATAGTTTTAATTATTTATTATTTATTAATACGAAAATACAAGAAAACGCTGATACAAAAATTTGAATACGATAACATAGAAGCCGACAATTAAACAATAACTTTTACAATATTAGTTAACAAAAATTTTTTTGTGAATATGACGGAAAAAATATAATAATAAGGGTTGATTTTTTCAATGTTTTTTTAAACAATTCAAGAAAAAAAAAATCTTTCATATATTCTTGGCATTTTTTTTTCTTCAGTGCGGAAATAAATAATTATTCTTTAAATTAGTAAACTATTCTAATTATACAAACACACAAATCGTAAGTTAAAAAAATTTAGATAGAAATGTAGAAAAATATTACAAATGTTTAAGCATTATTTGTTGAAAAGAAAAAGCTAAAGATAATTGTAAATTTTTTTGTAGATCTATATTTTATTAACCAATCTGTTTTTTTGTCCCTCAATTTTCCTAGCGCGGGTAATTATTAATAAGCACGATATTTTGTAAAAAAGCATACAAACTAGTAATGAAATAAAGTAAGTATATAATTAAAAAAGAAGAAAAAAAAGATCTAGAGAAAACACTAATCTCAACATGAAAACTTAATCATAAATTAAACTCTCCTTTTTTTTTTATTTTCGCTTTGGAGTAGATTTACAATGAGTAATTTTAGTATGACGGCAAAGACACTCAAAGTGTACGAAATTGTATGAACACATTGGACATTTGTATTTTTTTTTTCGTAATAATGAAATATGATAAAAACCCCAATGCTCTTTCAGCAGCCCCTTTTGTTGAAATGATTTTCCGCATTCGTTGCAAATAAACAATTCTTTGTTAGCATGTTTATTCATGTGGCTTTCCAGCGAGCTAGAATTTTTCTTTTGATAATTGCAAATACTGCAAGCGTAAAAATCTCCAACTTTATGGCTATCGACATGTTTTTTCCAAGTAGCTTTATCTTCAAATATTTCTTTGCAGAATCTGCATCTCAGAGCATCATTTTTCGGTGATAACAAAAGACAGTTATACTTGTGTTTCAAAAGAGCTTGAGAAGTAGGGAATTTTGCTCGGCAAGTATAACATTTAAATGGCTTAGCTCCAGTGTGCGAACGTATATGATTTTTAATACTTGCCAAATAATGACTCGCAAAATCGCATCTAGGACACTTATAAAAACGCTCACCAGTACTTTTTAGGATGCGCGAATTTACTGCCGAGGAGTAATCGAATTCACGATCACATTCTTTGCAATTACAACTATTCTTAGAAGAATAATTTTTTTGTACTTCTGTAAAAAATTTCAAAATTATTTCATTGAAAATTTATTAGCTTTAAACATTGAAAAATAAAAAAAAACTTACGAGATGATTTTGACTCGTTATTTTCTTTAAAACTTTTTTCAATCCGAGCCGGCGGTTTCCATAATTCATCTTTAGGTTTTTTTGCTACGACACGACTTTTTCTTAATTCTTTCAAGTCACAGACATTTTTAACGTCATCTGGCTCAAACAAATTTTCAAAATCATTATCTTCATGCAAAGAATTTTCACAATTAGTTTGATGTTTTTTAGCTACAATAAAAAAGTCACCAAATTAATACAAGTTAAATAACTTATAACGATAGTCAATAAAATTTATACATACTATATTCATCACTAACTTGCACAACTGCCGTTTCAGTACCATTATTTAAAACTACAACAAACAGCTCTTTGCCGCAATGGGGATCAGGATTTAAATTATTATCATTAACATTTTCTTTGTCTTGTTGGTTAAAAAAATTTTTTTCAGTTGTCATACTCAGGTTTTCTTGGAGTTTTATGTCATCTTTACTGTCTTCTGGCAACAAAGTTTCATCACTAGAAGTAGTAAGAGTACTATTCGTACTAGCACTAGTAGATGAAACGAGACTTTGAAAACTTCGATGACCTAAATTAAAATCTCCAGCATTTAATGTCTGAATGCTTCTTATTGTGATGCGATTTAAAGCCATGCAATCCTTCAGCATGTCCATTTTTTGGGCTGCAATTTCTGAAGGACAATCAATCTCATTCTTCATTTCACTTATTGAAACTTTTTTTTCAATAATTGAATTGTCATCCGACTCTTGTGAAACTAAAATAAAATTATATAAATGTTAACAAAGTAGAAATAAATTACTGAAGTAGAAGATACCAGAAAGAATTTTTCTTATTTGCAAAAATAAATCTACAGAAATTTTCCTAAATTTTTTGTTTTGTTAATATTACATCAGCTTTAAGTAAAAATTTTAGGTATCTATTACTCTGATTGAAAAAAATATACAAATAAAATTTTTTCATTCATCAATTAAGAATAAGCGATGTGATTTATGTTGTGTACAATTAATGTTATCTTTACCAAAATCAGATACTTGATGGTCTTGAGTTAAGTCACCAGTTATAAAATTTTCCATCTCCACTTGATGCGTCGTCATTTTTTTAGCCAACAATTTCCGCTGTTGTCAGTACAAATAAAATTTTTTTAATACCCTGTAATTATTACTTTTATTAAAACAATTGTTAACAATGCTTATTAAATAACATAACCTTTTTACTTACGCATTGATTGTTGCGTCATAACGGGTAAAGTATATTAATTGGGGCGTTTAATGACAATCTTAGACCGGCATTTATTTTTCTTCGTATGGTTACATGTATAAATTTCTTTAGATGTTTCTTCCGCGAAAAAATCTAGGGGAACAATGGCGACCTCTGCGCGGCAATTTTTAATTTGGTGGGTAAAAAAAATTAATATATTATGCTACTACGTCAAATATAAAAATTATGCTAATATATAGTAAGTTAACAACAATTATTAAAATTATAAACATACTTTTACTTTACTTTTGTTACAATATATCTAATTTTTATTTTTTGTATTTTAATGACAGTTACCGTGGATATTATATTGAAGTCAGCCAAGGAACATTTTTTATGACATTAAATTTAGCTGTCACTTCACAATTGTTTTAATTTTTTTTTTAACAAATAAATTATAGTTAAAAAAAATTATTAAAAAAGTGGACTTGTAGAAATTTTAATAAATTAAAAATGCAATTTTTTAAAACAAATTTTTTTTGTTAAAAAATTAAAAAATTGTCAAGTGACAGCTAACTTTCATGTCATACATTTTTTATGAAAATTAATTTAGCAGATATTTAATAATATTTAGAACTTTTTTTAACAAATAAATTATGGCCAAAAAAATGAGAAAAAAAGTTGACATGTAAAAATTAAAAAAAATTAAAATTGAAATTTTTTAAAACTAATTTAATTGTTAAATAAAATTAAAAATTTGTCAAGTGACAGCTAACTTTAATGTCATTTTTTTTTCCTTTGATAAAAAAAAATTTTTCAATATGTTTACCAAAATATATTTACGATGATATTTAAAAATTATTATTGCGATAATTAAAAAATTGTGATATCTTAAAATTTTTATGAATTTTTGCAGGTTAACGTTTTTCTGTTAGTGCACTAGATCATGAGTTATAAAAAAAAATAAAAAAATGTCAACTAAAAAACTTTAGGGCTAGTTTTTTAATTCAAGATTAAATTATGATTATCAATATATCTAGATTAACAAATATTAAACATATATTTTTAACTAGCTCTTATTGACGGATATCTAGCGAGCAACAAGGTATGAATGAATGGTTTTTATTTGGATCATGTCAGTGTTTTCCCAAACTTAACATGAGAGCAACAAGGTAATTTGTTGCGTAACAAATTTATTTACTCCAATTAATTCTTTTAGCCTCGTAGTGAATTTTTTTGAGCAGTATCTGCGTATTTGAAATTAATCTATGCAATTTAAAAAATTACTGAAAGTTAAAAAAATAAGTAAAACAATTAATACTATCATTTTTTAAGATACTGAAATGAGCAAATATTTGACCACTTGAAACTTTTTTGAAAATTTATACTTACAATTTTTTTTTTTAATTTCTACAATTCGAATTTTTTTTTAATCGTTCAAAATTTATAATTTACTCATTCATATAGACAATTCACATTTATGTATACATACACTTAAAAATTTTAGATTGGTTTTAAGAAGGTAATAATGTTAAAAAAAATGAAAATTCAATGAAAGTTTTATTTTTTTAAGGTATTTATTGATTTAAAGTGATATAAAAGTATGAAATCAAGCTACAGAGGTATTATAAGTAAAAAAATAATTACTTAAAAAAAAAAATCAATTGAAATACATAATTATTATTAATTACTTCAGTTATATCTAAACTTATAATTATTGTGATGCAAATGATGCAACTAGAAAATAGAATATTAGAATAATATTAATGGAAAATAGAATAGAGAATAGAATAATTTGAAAAAATAACATAAACACTCGATTTTTATGATTCATTGATAAAAATATTATAGCGACTAGTATTTATTATTTATAAGAGGATATTGCAAGAATTAGACAGTAACGTTACTGACACTAGTTAACAATTCAGCGAAATCCCGTTCATTTCATTTGAACTTTATCAAGTATACAATAAAATGCATACTTGAACGGTGGCGAAATTCCGGGCTTTAGTGATCAATATCTTTAAAATATTTTATCATCAAATAATTATTTCTTATAAATGTACATCAAGTTAAACTTGACTCGAAAATAATATTAGTCTTTATAATTTTCTTATTAATAATCAAATTAATAAATCAATCGTGTATAATTCGTGGATAATTCTATTATCCAATTTCTTGTTTTATGGTAAAAACTTATGTTTTGTTGTTGGAAGAATTTTTCATTTCATGTGCCAACTGAAGATGTTGAATAAAAGAACCATAACTTGTCGACATTTGTTGGCATAGCGAGCAGTGATAATTATCATCTTTTTGAAATTAGGAATAATGCTGCGACTTCCAGTGTTTTTCCAATGATGCTTTTTTTTCAAATGACATTTTACAATCGTAACAAGAATACAATTGTTTTGTTGTATTATTTAAACTCTTTAATTGTAATTCTGATTTGTTTGTATTCGTATCAAATGAATCTTTTTCTTCATGAGTACGCAAATGTTCCTCGAAAGTTCTCAAAATTTCGGTTGAAAATAAGCAATGTGAACATTTGTAAGGTTTTTCTCTTAAATGCCTACGAGAATGCCGCATCAAATTGTATTTCGTTGTAGAAGCATACAAGCATTCAGTACATTTGAATGATTTTATAGTATTATGAGTTCTTAAATGAACCCGAAGATCTTGATAAGTTATACTGCTGAAGGAACATGCTGAACATTTAAAGGGGCGAATACCAGTGTGAATAAAACTATGCCGCTTTAAATTATCTAAATAGGCACTTGTGTATAAACATTGACTGCATTTATAAGGACGAAAGTTAGTGTGAGTACGAATGTGCCGCTGCAAATCATGTAGGAATTTGCTGCGATATGAACATACTGAGCATTTAAAATTTTTCTCATCTGAATGAGTGCGCATATGAATTTTCAACGTACACTTAGTTTTACTAGAATAGTTGCAATGAGAACATTTATAAGGTCGATCAGATCTATGTCGGACCATATGGCGGGATAAATTCCACATAGTCACAAAATCACACTCGGGGCATTTCTTGAAGTGTTGCTTTATTTTATTTTCGCTAATAACCTGCTTTTTGATTTGATTGTAATTCTTAAGAAACTTGGATATATAACCACGATCATTATGTTCATTAATTGTGTTACCACGATCATTGTATTCAACAGTCGTGTTATCACGATCATTATGTTCACTAATCGTGTTACCACAATCACTATGTTCATTAATGGTGTTAGTAATCTGAGGTGGCTGATATTTTCCTGATGATTCTGTAAAATAAATTAATAATGAGGTTACACATATCTTGATTAATTTATTTGATGAGTTTACTGTTTTAATGAATTAATTAAATCTTAGTTGATTGGAATAACTTGGCAAAACTCTTCAAATTTACATATCGATACTGCCATTCTAATACGTCATATCCCACATTTAAAAAATTTTACAGCCGACGGTAAAAACTGTTCATTTTTAACATTGATTAAATAAGTTTTTTGTAGATAAAGATGATCAATTACTGTAATTACTATATATTTAAATTCGTATTTTTTCTATTATTTGTTTTATTAGCTAAAGTCATTAGATGGTAACTTAGATAGACTTTGCTTGGAGACAACGTTACTTTTCTTGCTTTTCTGTACTATTCTATTATTATTACTATGTATTCATTTATACGTAAGGCCCTTAAGGAGCTAAGGTTTCAGGGTCTAAAAATTTTGATAAATAAATAACTAAATAAAATTAAATGGAATTCGACGGATGAAAATATTTATTAAAAAATAGTTATTAAACCATTTGATCTTTGAATTTTTAATATGACTAGCATATTATTGTTGTGATTCTATTTTTCAAAAAAAGTCAATATATTAGAATGTTAGTATCGATATACCTCATTTTAAGAACTATCTTATAAAAGATTAAGTTCTTCTAATTGTATACGAATAAAAAAGTAAACTTGATTCAAGAGAAGAAATTTTTAACTAAGAAAATAAGTTAGTAGAATGCCTTGGTGTTAAACCAATCAATAAAATGATTTTCTTGATTCAAGATTTTTTCTCTAGAATCAAATTAATTTTTTATCAAATTAAATTGATTTTAAGAAATATTTCTATTATTATTTTGGTATTCAACACCATACCAATATACTTCAGGTCTTTCAAGTTTGATAGTTTAAAAAACTTAGATTAAAATGAATTTTATTAAATTATCAAAATTAATTTACAGTAAAATTAATCTAGTTTTCAACGAAACTCCCTGACTACTAAGTTCATCTACAGTTCCGACATTTTTTTAATTTTCAGGTTTTTTAATAAATATAGCCATGTTAAATTTTATATTTTTGATAATTGTTTACACAATAAAAAATAAATGATACTAAAGTTAGCGGTCAGTTGTCAATTTAAAAATTTTTTGTAACAAATTAATTACAATAAAAAAATGCTTCTAAAAATTTTCACTTGTAATTTTTATTAATTTTCACATGTGAAACTTTTTAATTAAACTTTTTTTTAATAATTGAATTGCTACAAAATTCTAAAAAAAATTTTAATGTCTGTTAACTTCAGTGTTATAAAAATAAAAATCATTTGATACCTACCATCATTAGACATTGATGAATCACTTGTTAGGTTAATTACATTTAATTCATTCTCGTATAAGCTTTTATTAAAATTTTCAGTCCGAATACTGCTTCTTTCTTCGTCAGACTCACTTAAGCCTTCAACATCAACCTCCAATTCCTCTGTCTGTAGTTCGTCATCCTCCACGTAAGAAAAAGAAGTTATCTGAGGAACCTTTTTAAAAATATGTTCATCAGAAAATAATTCTTGTGTTTTTGAAGAAAATCCCATTGAAGAAACTTCAACTTCAACTTGTTTTGTCTTGGCGGGACAATTGATGCTCTCTAAAACTTGCTCACTGAAATTTTCACAAGTGTCATTATTTTGACAATTGTTGGATGTAATTTCAAAATCATGATCCTAGAATTATATAGTAAAATTAATTTCAATATTAAACTAAAATAAAATTAATGAAAATGAAATTCTTACATGTGTTGATAAAATTTTTATGTCATGTCTTCGGAATTCATTTTCTAAATTGAAACAAACTGGAATAATATCTTCATCATCCAAATTGTATTCATTTAATTGATCTTGATTATTATTTTGATCTTTAATTTCAACCCGTTCAACGTTTTTCGCTGAACTTTCTTGTAACTTTAATTTTGTGACAGGTGGATGCGAAAAAGTAGGGTTATTCATAGCAGAGATTTGAAGTTTCTTCAGTAAAACAATAGGGAGATATCTTTTCCGGATATTTGATAAAATATTTGCGTTAAAATTCACCATTTCTGAACTATTTTGATAAAAATGTGATTCAAAAACTTTAAAATCAAAAATTTCTGATTACATGTCTCATCGACTGGGTGCGCATAATACTGAAGTTGGCAGTCAGCTGTTAATTTTAAAAATTTTTTTAACAAATCAATTACAATTAAAATATACTTTTAAAAATTTTCACTTGTAATTTTTATTAATTTTTACATGTGAAACTTTTTAATTTAATTTTTTTTTTATTATAATTTAATTGCTATAAAAATCTAAAAAAATTTTTATATCTGTCAACTTCAGTGTGTTGGGTGCGCACACATACCAGAATCAAAATAAATGTGACACTGAAGTTAGCTGACAACTGTCAATTTTAAAAATTTTAATAACAAATAAATTACAATAAAAAAATGCTTTTAAAAATTTTCACTTATAGTTTTTATTAAATTTCACACGTGGAATTTTTTAATTAATTTTTATTATCAATAATTTAATAGCTATAAAATTCCAAAAAAATTTTTAATGTCGGTCAACTTTAGTGTTATAAATAAATGTGTTACCCAAGTTTTGAGCATGCCTTGATTATGATTGTATTCAAGACTCGGCCGTTAAAATTGAATATCAACATCGCATACTTTTGCAGTTTTTTAAAATGATTTAAATAATAAATAATAACTGAAAAATTATTTTTTAAAAAATTTCCAATAAAATTTAAATTTCTATAAAAATTAAATTATAATGAAAAAAATCTAACAAAAAAATTCGACGTGTACAAAAATTTCAAAAAATTATATATAAGTGCGAATTATTAAAAATATATTTTTAATAATCATTGATTGGCCGCCAACAGCCGACTGGGAAATCTATCAGTCCCAACAATAATAATAATAATAACAATAATTAACTGGTTATAAAAATTCCACTAATTGTCACATGTCTACTAATTGCAATATAATGAAAAACTTATGGCTAGTAAATTTCAAAATTTATTTTTTATTTTGAGTAAATATCACAAGTTTCATTTAACAAAAAAATATTTATTCATTAAAAATAACAAAATTTTCAATTTATTTAAAATTAAGTTATATGTTATTAAATATACATGCATGTGGATGCTTAAATTCATTTGTAAGCGATAAAGTATAATATTTATAATTAGAAATTAATTTTTAGATAAAAAATTATTTTTTCTAAATTAATGCAAATGTTTAGTTATGCTATACTGTAACGTTTAAAAAAATATGAGAGATAACTGTACATCAATTATTGTCTATCATCAGCTCGTGTATGTTTTAAATTCTAATTCAAAGTAGTAATTACTGATAATTAATTAATTAATAACAATTAAAATTAGTTAGTTAATTAACAATAATTAAAATTAATTAATTAATTAACAATAAGTAAAATTAATTAATTAATAATAACTATATTAATAGTTGGACTATCTCCATAATTCCAATGAATTTTTGTGAATCATCAATATTCTGATATTGATCTCGTCAGTGTTTTTTCAGATTCCTTCGACTGCAAAAATTTTTTCGTAAAATTTCCCAGTGAAACTTTGTACATAATAATTACTTTTTTGAATGTTTTTCAAGTTTGTGTATCAACACACTACGACTAGAATTAAATTGAGCTTGACAAATTTTGCACTTAAATTTTCCTTTAGTTGAATAATCTGAATGATACTTGTTTTTGTGCGTCGTTAAAGCACCCTTGCGTTTAAAATTTATTGAACAAAGCTTACAGCTGAAATTTTCTGGATTTTCAGCTCTAATTGACCCTTTAATATGTTTTTCCCACTTGTGGGTTATCAAATGACGTTCATACTTATATTGACATGAACAAAGGTCACATTTAAATTTATTTATATTCTGAGTGTTACAATCTGATTTTACCTCCAAAATTTGATTAATAGTTGGCTTTTGTTCTGTCGAACTGGGCAGATTCGATTGGTGGTTCTCCAATGGCATTCGTGAATGCTTTCTACGAATATGTTCGACAATATATTTTCGATTAAAAAATTTCGCATCACACAGTCGACAAGCGTAATAATTTTTTTCTTTCATATACATTGGGTTATTGGATGTTGGTGAATTTCCATGTTTTGTACTTCTATTAACGCTTGATCTATTTTCAGAAAGACGCAACAAACTTTTATCATCTTCACGGACAGGTGTAACCATTAAGCTATTGACCTCAGTTGGAATTCGATCACTCACATGGATCATATTTTTTAAAAATTCCCCGAGATTTTTTGCTCCAGTGGACTTATGAGGCTCTACATGAACATGAAACTCCTGAGTATGGGCCGCATGTAGCTCTGTTAAGTATGCTAATTAGTTTTCGTCTTTTAAATATATTTGAGGTAAAAGACCAAATTATTGACACTGGTCTAGGTTGTTTGACACTTGCAATTTTATGCTAATTAAAAAAATTAAATGTTTTCAAAAAACCAATTATCTTCAAATTTATAATTCAAAAATTATGTTTATCAATTTATCAGATGAGAATTAACTTAGCACATATTTAATCATTTTAAAAATTTTATAACAAATAAACTATCAAGTAATTTTTCTGGTTCTACCGCCTCAGATTACATTGGATATAATCTGAAAAAAATTCCCGTATAATTTGAATTATACTCAGTAAAATCTTGGATTATATAATTTCTTCAAAAGTTGTGGTATTCAACTTTTTCTTTTTTAAATTATGAATTTTTTTAAAAATTTGTTAAATTTGTAAAATTTGTGATGATTAATTTTTTTTTTTATTGTTTATTTTTTTTATATATTTTTAAAAAATGCAATGCAATGCATGGATAGAAAATATTTAAGGATCATTTAAGCACAATTTTTCCGATAATTTAGGGTTGAAAAATTTTTAGTAAATATTTTCAAGCGGGGTCACCATTTTAATTTTTATTTTTTTCAACGAAATTTCTATTTGATTTTATTGATATATTTAAAAAAAATGCACAATTAAAAAAAAATTGATTGCCACAATTTTCAAAAATTTTTAAAAAAATTTACAAATTAAAAAAGAAAAAAGTTGAATATCACAATTTTTGAAAAAATTACATAATTCAAAATTCTACTAAGTATAATTCAAATTATACGGGATATTTTTTCGGATTATATCCAGTGTAATCTTACGCGGTATAACCAGAAAAATTACTTGGTCAAATCGGAGATTACAACAAGTATAATACAAAAATAATTTAGTATAATTCGGATTATATTTGATATCATCTGAAATTTTTTTTCACCACAGATTACACTGAGTATAATGTGGGAGGATATGCAGTGTAATTTTATTTTTTTCATGTAGAAATTAGAAAAAATGAAAAAATGTAATTTTTTAAAAATAATTATTTGGAACAAATCTTTTTGTTAAATAAAATTAAAAAATTGTCAAGTGACAGCTAACTTGATATATTTATCAGAGTTGATTTTTTTTTTTAATTAAAATAAAATTGTAGGTGTCAATAACTGGGTCTTTTACCTTATTATTGTATAAACAAACGTACTTACTGGCCGAGCAAAATGATTTGTTACAATCTTGACAAATATATTCGACACTTTTGAGTGTATATAAAAATGATTCTTCCGAATCCATTTTAATATTACCAATAATCTATAAATAAAAAAAAAGTAGTTAATATCTGCATATTTAGCATCCTGAAATATTACATATATATTTTCTACTCTTAATTTCGGGTCATCAAATTACCTCTGGAATTGTTGTCACTAGGTTTTCCAAAGGAGTATCTTCGACGGAGCATGTGACAGGACTTTCTTTAGGAATTTCAAGAGTTTTCACTAAATTTGATAAAAATGTAAAAAGGCTCGACAGTTCATTATTGTCTGACATTTTCTTCAAATGAATATGTAACTTTATATTTAAAAATTCAAATGATGGATAATTGATTAAATATTGAAAAACTTGATATTATTTGACGTGCACTCCACTTTTTTTAGAGCCGAAGAATAAGTACGTGTACTTTAGTAGGTTAGAGTTGTTTGTAAACAAGTTTGGAATTTTTTTTTCTGTATGTATATGTATAAATCTTGAGTCGTTTTACATTTTAATTATGGTAATGCTGATTCATTTACTATGTAATTTCAATAAAATTTAATTTTTCATCACTGATAATAATAATTAACAGAGGACAATTTTTTTCTTTAATGATAAATGAAGGGTAACTTTAGAATCAATATTTCAAAAAATTATTGAGAAAATTTTTTTATTATGGAACAATGATTTTTTTTCTTGAAATACGGAACAAGTAAATCTTATACATAATACAGCTAAAACAAAAATTATTCAAGTATGATCATCTTAATTCAAAAATATCAGCTGTGAGTTCAACTCATCATAACACTAGGACTTTTTGCAACATTTAACGTGGAAATTATAAAAATTAAAACTATGATATAATAGTTTTGTTTAAACAAACGAAATAACGTAATTATTGAAAATATATGTTATTCTTAATCTTATAGTGATTGATGATATTTTAAACAATCTATATTTAAAATACACTGTACTCTAATCACTGTTTAAGTAATATAAATCTTCAAGCTTTATAAATTTTTTCAAAAATCTAATACATAGTTACAACGCTAAATATAGAAATCATTTCAAAGTGGATTAAAATTTATAAACTTTAATATGTGTACCAGCGAAGCTTCTTTTTTGAGATTTTTTTTTTTTTACACAAGTCTGAATGTTTTTTTAACCATGCCTTTGAGCTATAACTTCGATCGCATTTACGGCAAGTGAAGAGATGAGGTTTCATGTGGTAGAAATTCAAGTGTTTTTGAAGAGAAATTTTGGACTTTAATGGTCGACCGCAATGATGACAAACATAACAGTCAGGTCTCATGTGCTTGGTTTTATGATTTTTAATACTAAGTAATCTTACAGCTTTGAATTGGCATAAATCACAATAATAAAATGTTCCTCTTCGATGACATTTCAAGTGAAGTCGCAAATCATTTTGATCAACAAACTTTTGTTGACAAATATCACATTGAGACTCTAAATTGTGATAGAGTGTCAAGTGTTTTTCAACAGACATTTTTGACTTGAAACATCGACCACAATGATCACAAATAGCTACTTTAGGGTTTAAATGAAATTTTTCGTGATTTCTAAGTCGATTTGGCGCCAGCGTCTTATATCTGCAAAAGTGACAATAAAAAAATTCATTGTTTTTGTAACTATTTACTTTAACTTTTAATTTGTTAGCTTCATTAATTTTCTGGTCCAATTTATTACTAAGAGTTAAGTTGCTCTTGTGCTTGTGGATATCTTCATCAAATTTCTCGGGAATGCTGGAGGTGTAATCACACATACCACTTGATGTGTCGCCGTAATGATATTGATCACCTTCTTTGTAAGATCCAAAAGTATTTTCTTCTGAAAATTTGTAGCTGTCAAGTAAACACTCGGCTGTATTTTTCTCCATACTATTTTCTTTCAGAATTGAATAATCCCAATCAAGTTCCTCTTTAATCTCTATATTGCAGTCGTCATGTGTAACGTCGAATTCAGTCTTGACTTCAATGTTTAAGTGCGTAGACAGTTCGTGCTGTCTATGTAGATCTAGAATAGTGAGTAACAATAAATAAATACGTTTGTAAAAATAATTAAAAAAAGTAAATAATTACCTGGAGAGCTAAAAGATTCACCACAATCTTGGCAAATGTATTCAACGCTGTGGATTTCATAATGATACTGATCTACCGTATCATTGCCAACAAAGAGTTCGGTGTTTTCCGGGGTATCCATCTCCGATGAAGAATAATCAATAAATGAAGTAATAATAATACTTTCTTGAGGAACCTCGATTTTTTTTAATTCCTCCAAGTGAATTCCTAAACACTCTGACAAAAAAACAAAATCTTCATTTGACATTATTGAGATTTTATTGACAAACAATCTAAGTTATTCTCTTGGAGTCGAAACAGAGGCATGAATGTCAGCCATTTTGTAATTTTAATACCCTAGCGCGGCCTGTGTAATTTTTTTACAATTAATTTTTAGACATGTGTAAGTTTTATTTTTTATTTTAAATACTTTTTTGATTTTTATAATTTGAAATTTTTATTTTAAATACTTTGTTGATTTTTATAATTTTAAATGTTTTGATTATTTTTTAAACTCTTCAAGAGGCAGAAAAAAATGACGGTATTTTATTAAATTTAAGTAAATAATTAGAAATTTTTAAATAAATTTTATTAAGTAATTTAATGACACTGAAGTTAATAGACATGTGAGAATTTTTAGAATTTTTTTACAAACAAATTATGGCAAGAAAATTTTATTTAAAAATTTGATCTTTAGAAGCTCTGAAAAATTATAAATGACATTTTTATAAATAATTTTCTATGCCTAGTTCATTTTTTAAGAAAAATCAAAAAATTTTCAAGTGTCTGCTAACTTCAGTCTCATGTAATTTAACAATTATCTATCTGCTTAAATAAAGTCAAAAGATGAAGGGTTAATTAAGAATCTCAAAAAATGATATCAAAAATTTTTATCATGAAGAAATAATTGTTATAACTTTTTTTATATAGTAAGTATAAACTTAATTTTTTTGTATGAAATTATTACAAAAAAATGAATCAAAATAATAGACAAAAATTAAATATTAATTATTATTTTTAGAGTTTACAGCTCCAGCTAGAACTCCATGAACAATTCTAAGATGACGAGACAGACGACCGAAGTAGGAAAATGTCAGTTGACACTCATTACACGAGTATCTGCTACTCTGCAGAGCATGACAAGTGACACGGTGTTCTTGTAATAATTTTTTTCTTCCAAAAGTCTTGTCGCAGTCATTGCAATTAAACAATTTATTATTATTATTATTATTATTATTATTATTATGATTTTTTGTGTGTTCATTCAACAACTCTAGAGATTTTGTAGTATAGGAACAGATACTGCACTTAAAACTGCTTTTAGATCTGTTGACCTCAGAGTAGCTATCGCGCTGATGAAGTTTCCCTGAGTGAGAACGCAAGCAAGTTTTCATATTAGATTGCGAAGCTACTGCTGTTTCTTGATGAATCTTGATGTGTTTCCGTAAATTTCTTGGAAAATTAGACGCATAGTTACATTTCTTACATTTAAAATTTTTTTTAACGTGTTGAGATTGAGCATGTACTTTAAGACATTCTGCAAATAAAATCACAAGTCATAAAAAACCACGAAAAAATTTATCTTCATGGCAAACATAAATAAAATAAACAAAAAACAATTACCTTTTGTTTTAAATGTCTTGTCACACAGCTCGCAGTTTACTTTAATGTTATTTATGTTTTTAATTTCAGTACAATTATTTTTTCTACTTAATGGTCTTAAATTATAAACATTATCCATCTTTTCAGTTTCTAATTTCCTAACTTTGGTCTTCATAGCTGACAAATTTACTTCATTGATAGGTAACTTAAGTCTCTGAAGTCGAACGACCGGCAAAAAGCTCTCTGGAACGATGAATTCTTGTTTCTTCGAACAAATTTTTGCGTTCAAAGCTTTACGTTCTGTAGAGCGAGTTATACGTCGTTGTGATGATAAATTATCTTTATCTTCATTATTCCCGTTAGTTGTAATACGCTTTTTGTTATTTTCCAAACTAATTTCTTCATCTACAGCTTTACGTTTCAATCTTTTAGATGCTCGATTCATCTAAAACAGATAAAAAATGCTTTTTATTTTTATTTCTATTTTTAAACAATACACTGAACCCTACAGCAAAACCAATAAGCGGGTTTCATTAGAAAAATAATATCAGTTACATAATGTTTGAAAAAAAAAAAGAGTGCTTTTATGTAGAAGTAGTAGTAGTCGTAAATCCATAATTGATGAAACTAGTAAATACATACAAAAGTAAATAAATACAGTGTTCTGACTCAGTCTCTATTCAGTAAACATAGTTTCGAGAAACAATCAATATTACTTATCTTATAAATTAATCAACATTTGATAAGTCGTTTATTGTCACAGCGGTTAGAGTCTGAAACCAGTTACCGGAGGAGATTGTCACGACTATTGATTACAATAAATTTCGATTTAAATGCTATAAGTTTTTTGTAGATAAAGATGATTAATTATGGAAATTACTATATATTTAAATTCACATTTTTTCTATTCTTTGCTTTATTAGCTAAAGTCATTAAATGGTAACTTAGATAACTTAGATAGACTTTACTTGGAGACTACGTTACTTTTCTTAATTTTCTTGCTTTTGTATACTGTCTTTTATTATTATTTTAATTAATGTTTGATTATTATTATTATTATTATTATTATTATTATTATTATTATTATTATTATTATTATTATTATTATTATTATTATTATTATTATTATGTATTAATTTATATGTAAGGCCCTTAGGGAGCTAATCCTTTAGGGTCTAAAAATTTGGATAAATAAATAAATAAATAAATATCAAGGCTGTTATCAATATTATAAAACTTGTTGAAGGCATACATTAAACGGTATATAGGAGCAGAAGTTGCAAAGTTAGTACTCGTTAGTGGAAGCTGAAAGGGAACACTACTCCTCCAAGTCGGAGTTTTAAACCCTGATTAAAAAAAAGTATTGAGACAAAGAAAAAAATATTGAAAAGAATTTTATTGACTAAAAAACCAATTCTTTTCAACATTTTTTTCTTTGTCTTAATACTTTTTTTTAATCAGGGAAAATAATTGACTCTAGTAGTCTCGGACAATCCATCTTGCCCTGTATCAGTTTTTAAAAATAATATTGATATAAATGTAATTATTAGTAACTTCTTACATTTGAATGAGACTTATTTGCATTTTTTAATACTTCCATTAAATTTAGCTTCTTATTCGGCTCTTCTGAATTATTATTTACTTCAAGTAGAGTTTCCTTTGACGTTTTATTATCTAATACAGCTGGATCGGATAAAGTATCACTATTTACAGGATAGGTATTCTTCTTAATAATAACAGTAGATGGTGAGTATGAAGATGTCAGAGAAGAATATAAAGTTGAATCTGCTTGCTTCGAATCTAGATCAACATCCATTGCATTTACAAGTTCATCGGATGAATTCAAAGCCATTGAAGAAATAGATCTATTCAGTATTTCAATATCATCCACTTGTGTAGAATTTTTATCTATTTTAGGTGATTTATCAGACTGCAGGCTTTTAGTTGAATCTTCAACATTTTCCTCAGCTTTTTTATTTTCAACAATTGTCGCATAACAACTTTCTTCACTTTTAACATATGAACCATTCCATATTTTCAAAGTTATTTCGCTATTTATTTTATCTTTATCTAAAAGTAAATTATGACTAGTAACACTTGAAGAATAATCAGAGATGATTTTTTGCGGGATTTTCTTATCAGCAATTAAATTAATTGTTTTTAGTAAGTACTGCATTGTTGCATTATATAATTTTACTTGTTCTTTTACCAAATCAATTCCTTCTTGGATAATGGAGTTATAATTATCATTCAAAACAACATTATTTTCATCAATTAAATTTTTTGTGACTTCTTTTTTGATTTTTTTATCAGGAGTAGATTCTGAAATTAGCAATATTCATGAATTGAAGTTAATGATTTATGACACTGAAGTTAGCAGACATCTAAAAATTTTTGAATTTTTTTATTCATTAAATTTCAAATAAAAGGATAATTAAAAAAAATTACACTTATAGTTTTTCAAGTTTTTTACATGTGAAATTTTTTTTTTAATTGTTTAATTAAAATTTTTTCAATAAAAAATTTCTAAAAATTTTGAAATGTCGGCTAACTTCATTTTCATCATGATTTGAAGTAATAAATTATTACTTTATAAACATACCTGTAGTTCCGTTAGAATAAGCTTCTATGTTGTTGTTTTGCTTCATAGCATTTAATTCCTTCATTTTATTTTTTTTTTTTTTTTTTTTTTTTTTTTTTTTTTTTTTTTTTTATGAATTACCTTTAATCGCTTATTTACATTCCAATTATTAATTAAACAATGAAAAAAGAAGAAGTGTGAAAATTTTGATTAAATAAATTTAATTTAAGAAAAAAAATTAATTAATTAGACCATTTTATAATTATTTTTAGGAATTGTAACCTATTTACTTAAATTTCTATTCATCTACAATTAACAATTATTTTTATGTTATAGAAAATATAATTATACCTAGTATAGTGTGATATAGTTGCGTCAGAGTTTTTTCGCGCCCTACTATTTGATTTCTCTTTCTACGCCACTTAATAAAGCTAGAGTAAAAATGAAATGCAATGTTCTGTTACCAGAAAATAATTATAGCATTGAAGACATATTAATCTAAAATGATAATTTACTTTTTTTAATTGTTTTTAAATAATAATTCAAAATATTAGTCCATATAAATAGAACAAATCAATTGTTTTATTCAAAATTTATATTACAAAATTTATTTCATGCAAAGTATAAAAATACAAACATCGTTATCATCAATTACAATCCATGTGATTGAAATTTTTAAATAAAAAAATGATTTAATATAATAATCCATAAAATATTATAGATATTTACAAATTCTTATACACAATTGAAATTTAATTTTTATAATATATTTAAAAAAATTCAACTAAAAATCAAATCAAGCAAAAAACGAAAATTAAATCATGAACAACTTGAGTTATTAAAAAATGTTCAAGGTTAAAACGTTGGAGTGATAATACAAAAACAAAAAAAAATTAAAATATCAGTTAAAGTGCTCGGTTATGTGTTTCTTCAATGAGCTCGAATAATTTGTCATGTAAGGGCATTGATTACACTTCCAATCTTTTCCGTGCCTGTGAGTATTTAGATGGGCAGTCAGGTAATACTGTTCAGTAAATCCGAGATGGCAATAAAGGCACTTTAGTTTTTTATTGTCAGAAGATCGAATCTGATGACACTTGAATTTGTGATCGTTTAATTGACGTGATAGACGAAATTTGGCATTGCAGTCGTTGCATTTAAAAGGACGTTTTTTAGAATGAATACTTGCTATGTGACTTTTTAAATTATGAGAAATTACAAAAGCACTTGGACAATAAGGGCATTTATGAGGTCGCTCATTGGTGTGGATACTCTTGATATGAGCTTTTAAATTGCTCGGATTTCGAAATGCTGACGGGCAATGAGGACACTGATGAGGTCTTTTACCAGTATGTAGAAGGATGTGTTGTTGTAAATTGTATTTTTTGTTGAATACATAGCCACATTTTTCACATTGGTATATTTTTCTTGGAGTAGGACTATGTTTTTCTTTTTTTTCTGAAAAATTAATTCATAAATTAGTCACTTGTAATAAATCCTTATATTGATAAATATTTTAATACTGACTTGTTAAATTAAATTTATTTTTACCCTTAGAATTGATTTCAGATTTGTGAGTCTTTGATTCTTTGTGAGACTCTGTGTCAATCTCTGTTTTTATTTTTTTATCAGGTACATCTATTCTATTAAGACGGACAAACGGCAAATATTCAATCGGAATATTCAATAGGCGATTTCCTTCAGTGTGACAAGTCAAAACATGTTTTTTATGGAGTTCTAAAAAATTAAATAATCATCAAAATGGAACATTTACTGGTTTAGTTTGTGTATAAAGTATATTTACCTGCTGTATTAAATGATTTGTAACAATCTTGACAAATGTACTCGATGCTATGAATCCTATAACTTACTTCGACCTCTGAATCTACCTCGTTGTAACGATTGTCGTTAAAATCCTAGAGCAAAAATATAAAATTCAATATGACAGTTTTAATGAAAAAATAAAACTGTTTATCTGATAATTTATTTTTTTTAGAGCATGATAACTTATTAGAAAAAATTATAAAAAATTTGTAATAATTACAAATTTTTTTGAATTTTATTTTGATGTAACTTTTTATCAATTAATTAAAAAATCGATAAATATATTACCTCAAAAATAAATTTTAATTTAAAAAATACGTAAAAAGATCATCACAAGGTCACAAAAAAAAAATTCAATCTTATAAATTATAACTATCAAGATTAAAATCATCGTCGGTGACCTTGTTATCGTACTAAAAATCAATTATTATTTATCGTAATAATTACCGATGATTGCCCTGTTGAACCATCGGATAATGAAGGGTCTTCAATAATTGTTGATATTATAATACTGTTCTCAGGAATATCGATTTTGTCGAGGACAACACGTGGGAGATAAATATTAGGAAACGAATCTGCCGCAATCGCCGACATATTTTCACTCATTTTAAGTATTGATACGTCAGATTGTGATTGCTTGGCTTCCAATATAATTTATTCAGTCAACTTAACCTCACGTTGATAGAGTTATCTGAAAAATATTAGAAAAAATAAATAACTGTACTCAATAATTGAATATATGTTATAAATTAAAAAAAAAATATTAAAAATATGTCAAAGGATTGCACAATATTTTTAATAACATGCAAATAGATATTGGAGTAATGAATTTTAGGTGATAAAAAAAACAAGAGCAAGTAATACTTAGGTAATTCTTACACTTGCTACTTAACTACTGAATTTTTTTTTAACCAATAAAAAAGTAAAATTATTATTTATTTACTTACGTATTTGCACGATTTTTTCACATGACAACTAACAACTAACCTCGTTAAATGTTGAATGTAGACACTGACATTCAATAGCGACCGTAGAAACGTTTCCCCTCTGGCCCCATATTGACGTCTCCTGTCTCCTACCACTTAGCCATAGTCGTAGACACCTAAATTTTCGAGATAAAAGCTCCCTTAAGTTGGCCGGGAAAAATGAATTTTTTTAACTGTTTTTTAGCTAATTCGTTTGTTCGTCGTTTGTTCGTGATTGTTCGATCAAATTTATTGTTTGTTCGTTGTTCGTTTTTTTTTTAAATAATTTTAAAATTTTAACTTAAACCTGGCAAAAAAATTCTAAAAATTATTAAATATCTGCTAAATTTATTTTCATACATTTTTTTAGAATTTTATAGCAATTAAATTATTATAAAAAAAATTAAATTAAAAAGTTTCACATGTGAAAATTAATAAAAATCACAAGTGAAAATTCTCAGAAGCATTTTTTTATTGTAATTAATTTATTAAAAAAATTTTTTAAATTAACAGCTGACGGCTAACTTTAGTGCTATATAAAATTACAAATGTTTACAAAGGAGAAAATTCAAAAAAAAGTTTTTTGCTTGAATTCAAAACTGAATTATATTTTTTTTATATTACAGATTTCAAAAACTTGTTCATATTTTAAAAAATTAAATACTTAGTTTTAAATATGTAATGAAAAAACATGATTGTGGAATTAATTCGAAAATTATTTTAAAAATATAAAATTGTAAAATCAAATTTGCAAGTTATTTTATAACTTAAAAAATTTTTTAATAATGAAATTTATTGCAGTACATTTTTAAATACCTTGAGATAATTTTTTGATGTAACTAATAATGATTAATTTTTTAAATATTTCAAAAAAGGATAGAAAATTTTAAAACTTGAAGCTCTTAACATTCTCGAATTAAAAAAAAAAAACTTAACAGATGGTAGATAAAATATCATTTAAAACAAAAATTAGTAACTAATTTATGTATATAATAAATACGTTACTATTTCAAATAAAAGTTCTATCAATTTTTTAGAGAATCCAAAATTATAGTATTAAAACAATAGTAATTTATTATCTATCAATGATTTTTCAATGTTTTTGTAAAATCTAATGAAAATGAAGTTAGCCGACATTTCAAAATTTTTATAAATTTTTCTTGAAAAAATTTCACTTGAAAAATTAAAAAAAAAATTGTCACATGTAAAAAACTTGAAAAACTATAAGTGCATTTTTTTATAAATATCTTTTGAGTTGTAATTGAATTAATAAAAATAATCAAAAATGTTTAGACGTCTGCTAACTTCAGTGTCATAAAATCTAAAGTAGTTAAAACAAAGTGAGTATGCCTTTTAGACTGGTAGGACTCCATAAATCACAAGCAACAAGTTTTCCATAAAATTTTTTTTCTTTTGTAAAATTTTTTCATTTGAAAAAGAATACTTAGACTCTGAACATGATCCGTATGGCAGTTATATTTAGATATTTGCATGGGTCCAACTGTGAATACTAGAAAAATTATTTAGTATGAATATTCTTGATGTGAGTCTTTAAATTGCCTAACTGCCCACTTGCATGGGGGCAATGTGGACATTTAAAAGGGCGTTTTTTTAAATGAGTCGTTTCAATATGAATCTTCAAATGAGATAATAGTATAGCTGTAAATTTGCAGTGTGCGCATTTAAAAGGTCGTACTTTTTCATGAACACTTTTGATGTGATATGTTAAGCTAGTTGCTTGAACACATGAGTATTCGCAGTCAGAACATTTATAAGGGCGTTCTTTAGTATGAAACGATTTGATATGATTTTTAATACTTATTAAGTATAAACTCGTGAAATTGCATTCTGCGCATTTATAAGGCTTCTGACCTAAGTGATTCATTGTATGAGTTTTTAACGAGCTCTTATATTTTGATGAAAATTTACATTCCTTGCAGCGGTAACATTTTTCATCGTAACTACATAAATCTGAAATATTATGAAAAATTAATTATGTTAAAAAATAATTACAGCAATTAAAATTAATGACATTAAAGTTAGCTGTCACTTGACAATTTTTGTATTTTCTTTAACGAAAAAATTTGTTCTAAAAAATGATTTTTAAAAAATTGCATTTTTAATTTATTAAAATTTTTGTCATTAAAATTAGGTGACGTTCAAAATTTTTTGATTTTTTTTTTTAATAATTAAATTCAAACAAAAAAAGATTTTTAAAAATTGCACTTGCAGTTTTTGAAGTTTTTTACATGTGCAAATTTTTTTTTTATTTTTTTGTAATAATTTTTTCAATAAAAAAAAATTCTAAATATTTTTAGATGTCAGCTAACTTTAGTCTTATAAATTTCTTCAAGTCCATTTTTTTAATAATTTTTTTTACTATAATTTATTTGTTGAAGAAAATTTAAAAAATTGTGAAATTACAGCTAAATTTAATGTCATTAAAAATGATCAAATACCTGGCAGTAATGGCTGGCTACTAATCTTAGAATTTCCGTCATTTTTTAAATCTAAATTATTATTATTATTTAGCTTATCCTGTAATTATAAATTTGTATAATTATTCATTCTAATTAATTTAACATACATGACAAATTAAATCTTGTTAATTTATTAAATACCTGTTTTGTATCTGATTTGCTCGATGCTAAGGTTAAGCAAACATCTTCTGAAGATTCAATGATACTTTTTTTAGTAAACTCAATTCGTTCCAGTAAAACAAATGGTTGACAATTGTTAAGAATAATTGATGAATAAAATTTTAAATTAGACATTTTTTTAAAGTGTTTAATTCATATTTAGCTTACTTCATTGGTTTATTGGTTCACCCTACAAAACATATAGTTTTATGCAATCACTGTCATGGTTTTTTTTTCCCGTACTATATTAAAAACATAATAGTCAAAATGTTGTATATAAACTTGAAATAATTAATTATATTTACATTATTTTAAAGTAATTAAAGTATTAAAAATACCAATATAATTTTGTTTTTTCATCTAATCTTCAATTTAAAAAGAATTATGATAAATATTGTGAATTTAATTTTTAAGAATAAAAATTTTTTAAATAATTTTCAATCCAGATATTTTGGTCAGGAATTAAAAAATAAATAAATTTTTAATTGAAAAATAATTTATTTTTCAATTTACATGTATATAAAATATAAAAATGAGAATTCTCTTTATAAAGAATACTTTCAGTCAATGTAATAGAATTAACAGTCAAAAGGTACTTAAGAACAAAAAAAAATCCTAAGGATACAATAATGATACAATGATTACGTTTATTTCTCATAAGCCAAGTCGATTATTGGATTCATTTACTCTAAAATTTCAAAAAATTTTATTTTTTCTCCAACTCATAATTTAAAATTTTGCAAAAATTCGAAATCATACTTAGCGAAACAGAAAGTTTTGATAGTTAGTCAAAAATTTGATTAAATCTCTATGTATAAGTTAAATCACATAGATGTATTTTTATCATGAACGGTTACTAACGTGATAATTGAAGTTAAACAGAAATTTATTATATATTCTTCGTTTTTTAGGTATTAACACAAAATAAGTTTTCACTATGTTAAATAATTTAATTTCAAAAATGAATCGAATTTTTCGTAACATATCATTATGTTTAACAGATAGAATTGAAAATTCATGAAGATTTAGTTATAAAAATAATTATTACTGATTATATTCACTGTTAAATAATAATTCAGTGCTAGTCACACACTTGAAGTGTTATTACATCAGAAAATATTCAATTATATCAAGTTAAATAAAAACAAAAATTATTAAACGTCATCAGTATAATTTGTGTGTATAAATTAATGGTAATTGGATGAAAAGTATTCAATTAATTTTTTTTCATTATAAGTAAGTATATAAAAACCAAAAAATAGTAAAAAACTTTTTCGAATCAATGCTTTCACGTTAGTTTGCACAAAAAAATATCAAAGGACTATAATACTTTGTTTATGATAAAATAACAATTAAAAAAAAATATATAAATAATCAAACTACTTCAGGAATAAAAAAAAACCCCGGTCCAAATTAATTAGTTGAATAATTATTGTAAACTAAACTCAATTAGTTCTCTTTAAAAATTGTTTATATCTAAATAATGAATATCTGACATTAAATTTCTTCTAGAACGAAAAAATTTTTAAATCTAGCATAATTAGCTTGTTACTTATTTATTAAATTGTTATCATCTTTACGGTGTCTATTCAAATGTTTTTTTAAGCCGGCTACACTCATCGATTTAAACGGACATTTATTGCAAATAAACGTGTGTCCATTTTTATGAGTTGTTCTATGAAGTTCAAGTGAGTATTTATCTCCAAGTATTTCTTGACAAATTGAGCAAGTAAATGAACCAGCTGAATGATACGAGCGCTTGTGAGTACTCAAGCTATAAGATGTAGCAAGTCTTCTCCTACAAATCTCGCACTCAAATAATTTTTCAGCAGCAAAACGACATTTATGATTATTGAGTTGAATCAATTCAGTAAATCCGAGTGAACAATGTGGACATAGGTGCGGAAATTCATTGTTATGATTAATTTCAATGTGCTTTCTCAGATCCGCTAAACGTCTAATTTTATTAGAACATTTTGGACATTTGAATGGCAGATCACCAGAGTGAATTAATAGGTGAACTTTTAAGTCACCTTTTCGTTTACATTTGTAATCACACTTTTCGCAATGGTGTTTCTTTTTATCTATCTCCGACTTTGACTTTTGAAAACTCGAAGAATTTTTATCAACTAAATTTTCATTTGGTTTCCTCACAGATTCTTCATTTGCCGTTAAAGTGTTTACTTTTTTTTTAGGTACTTGGATTCTTTCAAGCAAAACTACAGGAAGAAATTCTGTCGGAGCATGAAACTTTACATCTAAATAAAAATCGTTAAAATTATTTTCAATCAATAAGTCGTCAATAAAAAAATACTTTAATAACCATTTAATACTAACCTAATGAATTATCCAGTCTACGATTCTCATCACACGTAGATTCGTGTCGACTTAATTGTTGAGATAAGTCTTTCTGATTTAATTCCTTAAGTACCGAGACTTTATCTGACAAAATAGCTGGAAAATTTTTTTTTGGTACACTTGAATTGTTGAATTTCTCAGGAATAATGTCATTGGAAATAATATTTTTATCTAGTTTAAATTCAAGTATTTTTTTCTTCCAAGTGTCATTATTTATAATTGGTTTTTTAAAATTAAATCTCTTAGAAACAGCTTTCTCAAAAGTTATACCATCAACAAACGGATTTTTCAAATAATTCCGATCCTTGTGATTCTTTGAATTTTTTTTTTTTTTACTTGGTCTAGTCCTCACTTTCGGTACAAGAAAAGTCTCATCGACGTATTCTTGTACCCCCAAAACAGAAGAACCTGAAAATAGATATTGATTATTGTATTACCTTAATTGTTGATAAAATTGTTAATAAACTCTAGGTTACATAATTAGATCAGGTAAAGACTTCAAAAACGAAAGAACATTAATACTTCTATTTAATACCCTTGTTAGACCAATTTTAGAATGTTGCACTGTAATCTGGTCGCTAAGCACGACACAAGCTACCAATAAACTAGAAAGGATACAATACAAACTGTGCAAGCATCTGGCAAATCCTACGTTTATGTCGGCAGCTCAGAAAACCTACAGTAACTTCCAGATTAGCAAGCTTTTCCAGAAAAGACAAAAATTGGACTTAATTTTTGTTTTCAAAATTATTAATGGGCACATCGACTCTCCAGAGATTCTAGAGCAATTAAGACTCATCTGTCCTAGGTCAAACTTAAGAGCAAATCGATTAATAGAAACAATTAAAACTACCAAGGGTTATATATATAATATCCCGAGAAATAGGATCGCTATTCTAGTCAATGACAATTGCTCAAACCTCGAATTATTCGGCACTTCGATCCCATCGTTTAAAAGACTGCTTCTAACCAATAACCACTAGTCTCTTAATTTAAAAAGTGCAATTTCATTTCATCTTATAATAACTACTCTTAGAGATATTTTTTTATGATGATAATAATTTAAACTTATTAAGTAAATGAAAATTAATTTAATTTAATTTAATTCAATTGAAATTCAATTCTATTGAAATGCTAATACTTTTGTTTTTTTACTTTATTTTTATTTTTTTTTTTCACCTATAACTAAATTTAATTGATGTAAATCTAATGTATAAAGCCGATTGGCGTTTGAATGAATAAATAAATAAATATCATACATTTGCATTCTTTGGATATGACAACTGTTAATTTTTTTAATTTTTATAACAAATTAATTACCATAAAAAAGTTTTCACTAATATTTTTTTTTTATTCTAACATGTAGAATTTTTTTTATTACATTTTTTACAATACTGAAGTTAGCGGACGTCTAAAAATTTTTGATTTTTTTTTATTGATTAAATTACAACTAAAAAGATATTTCTAAAAAATTGCACTTGTAGTTTTTCAAGTTTTTTATATGTGACAATTTTTTTTTTAATTGTTTAATTGAAATTTTTTCAATAAAAAATTTCTGAAAATTTTTAAATGTCGGCTAACTTCATTTTCATAATAGTCTTATTGTTATAGAATTTTAAAAAAATTTCTAATACCAATTAACTTCAGTGTCATTTTTTGAATACCTGATGAAATGTCATCTGGAGCTTCCATCCAAGCAATGCTGCCACTGAACTCCGATTCAGAGTCTCCAAGATGAATTATGTTGCTTGAGTTCATTGTTTTCATAAAAATATCAAATATATTGCGTTAATTATACAAGATTATCGGAGAACGTAAGTTTATTTCATATAAAGCATAACCTTGATTGTATAGTTTAAGAAGTTAGGTATATTTTGTTGTTGATTACACTTTTTATTGAAGACGAAGTGAGTTCTGTTAAAATTAATCATCAACTATCAATACGCTATACATAACTCTTCATATTTATATTTACATTCTTTCAAAGGTTCATATTACTTTGTGTAGAGAAAAAAAATCTTCAAATAAATGTACTGCAGCGCCAGCTGTTTGGAATTTTTTTTTCAAATCACGAGACAATTCGTTTTCTACATTAATGTAATTAATTAAATTAAATTAATAAAATTAATTACATTGATTACATAATTCATATTAAAAAATTAATATAAATTATTAATAAGAAGTATAAGATTCCACAAACAACATTTAATGATTCATTAAGTAAATTAAAATTAATAAAAAAGTTGAATATATAAAAAATTAATGTTTACACTAGAAAAAAAAATTTTTCTTTTACAAGAGTTCATTAATAGAAATAAAATAATTGTTAAACGGTTACTTTAGTATCAAAATTATTTTAATTAAAATTTAAAAAAAATTACATTTATTAATGAATTTTATTCTATCTTTTAACTATTTGACTGAAGATAACAAACATCGGACCGCAATAAATATTAATTAAACTAGTGATAATTAAAAATACGGTTTAAAAAATGTTCAGCAACTTTCTAAAATTATTATGTCATATTTTTTAAATTGTAATTTTCAATTCTCAATTATTATTGCATAAAAATATCAAAAAGTTGTCAGATGTTTGCAGTCATAATTTTCTTTAAAAATCATGACATTACAGACAGTATAAAAAAATATATTTGAGTTTAATTTTGTTAATGGTTTATAATTAGTGCAATTACTAAATTTTAATTAAAAATTTCCATAATAATTTGAAATCAAATAATATAAATGTCAAACCAATTATTAATAGTTGTAGCAGTTTCAATAAAATCTAGTACTCAAGTGTATCAATTATTTGTTTTAAATTGGTACTAAGAATTATGACAAATGAAATGATTTTTTAATTGATCTGCAGATAACGCTGAGAAAGAACATACACTGCATGGATACTTAGGCTGAGTAAAATGATTGCGAAGATGAATTGCCAAGTAAGCTTTAGAAATGGCAGCGTATGGACAATATTGACATTCGTATGAGCGGTCTGCACTGTGAATTTTAGTATGTTGCTGTAAAGCTGATTGAAAGTATGTCGAAAAATGACAAATTTGACATTGAAACGGCTTTTGAACATTACTATGTTTACATATAAAATGTGTCCTGAAGGTGTTTTTGTTAATAGCAATAAATGGACATTTAGGACACTTGAATGAGTTATTATTGTTATGAGCTTCGGTGTGTGTTTTGAAACTCGTTTTACTGAATGCAGCAAAGTCGCACGTCATACATTGATAAATTTTATGATGTCTTAACGCTGAAATAAAATAATTACTAATTAGCTTACACAATTTTATTAATATTTGTTTATATACTTTATATTTAAATAAAAAGTGAGTATTTTCTTACTTGACTTAAACTCTCCATTATGATAGTCTAAATCAGATGGTAAGTTGATCATCTCAGATTCTTCAGAGAATCCAGCAGTCTCTTCTTCTTTTAGAATTACATGATTGAACTGACCAGCAGCAGTTTTTTGTTGAAATTCCAACGAGGAGTTTAAAGATGAATCGTTTAGCGGCGATAAAATTTCTGGCAGCTAGTAGTGAAAATAAAAATTTTTATTAAAAATTAAAAAATTGGTGAAAATAAAAAAAGGAAGACAAGAAATAATTAACAAAATAATCGTAATGATAGTACGAATAATGAAGGAGAGATTCGAAACTGAAATAAAAACTAAAACTGATAGACTTCGAATAAAACACTATTCTCAAAATTTTTAAAACTGCAATTACTTTTAAATTAATAAACCGATTTTCACGCAGTTAGCAGCATTCGACGCAGTTTTTCGGATCCTATAATGAGGCCCCACTGAAATCCCAATCGAGAAAAACCAGCAAGAATTTATTATTTTGACGTTGGGTTTTCCCAATCGGGTTCCCATTGGGTTCTCATTGGGTTTTCCCTATTGGGCATCCCCCGTCGAAACCCAATGGGGTCCCAATGTATGCTTTGGGCATTCCCAAAGTAATTTCTAGTCGGGGTGATTGATGCAGCGTTTTAAGGTTGAGCGCCAATTAGTTTCGGAAATTGATATCGGTACATAACTTTGAAAATTATTTCAAAGGACATTTTTTTTTAATATTCATTTTTGGGATTTCTCTAAGCATAAAAAATGTACGTCAGGCGAAGCTTTTTGCAACGTCAACCACGTCCAAATCGGTTTTCTCGTTCAAATGTTATTAGAGGGTTACATATATACATACAAGCACTTATATAAAAAAGTTTTATTATTTATACATAATACCAGGAGATTAATTAATTATTTACTTTTAGCAATATCTTTCAATTTATTACAATACAATTTTTTTGATTATACCCAACGCTTAGGGATATATTTTTTTCCATTGATACCTGTAACAATCTTTGAAAACGAACAAGACTTTAAATCTGAGAGAAAAAAAATGCTCCAAATTATTTTGGAAAACTCAATTTCATAAGACTGAAAATGTTCGTCAAAGTCAGCATTGTCAATTCTATTTAGAATGAATATTACATTGTCCACCGGCTGTAGGATATTATTTACATAATAAAATTGTGGCTCTTCTTCAAACGGCCTCATTATTATCGTACCTTTCATTATTTCATTTCCTAAGTATTTTAAACTATCAACAGTTGACACATAAGATAGTTCGTAGGGCAAAAGAGATGAAAAATTATTGTATTCACTTAAACTATTTAAGTATACAAGTCGTGATGGGCCTGTTTCAAAAATATAGCATCAGTGCGACGTAATAAACTATTAAATTTTAATTGACTTTTTATAGCGTGTGGCCAATATTTACGCGACTTATTGAAGTATGAGCAGCTATTTTCGACTCTCGGTGCTTTCTTTCTCCACTTGAACATGATATACTCATAAGTGGTCCAAATAATTTCAAAACCCGATAGTAATGAGTTAAAATGTGATGTTTGAATTTTAGACAGTTAGGAAATAACTTTAGAAGTAAGGATAAATATTCATGGACCGGCACTTTAAAATAAATTATTATCCCATCGTGTAAAATATTAGATGTGACAATATCAATAATTTTTTTTAATTTAATTAATAACAAGCAGTGTTCATCACTTTCTGGTACAAGATCACCGATTAAAAGATGTATGTTTAGAATAAAGCAATGCATTTCAAATGAAGACATATTTATACACTGATTTTTAACATGAGACAGTTGTATTTCAGGAGGATGATTGCGCTTTTCAATCGGACCATAATAAAAACCACGGATTCTATTATTCAATAAATCTAGTGTAAAGAATTTTTTTTCAAAGATATAAACATTTAATATTTTTCCAATATCATATTGGCATACTCCTTCGAAAATGTCATGCATTACGTCGACACATAGTGAATCAATAACACTAAAATTAGGTAATTCGTTGAAACAGCTCGGCTGCTTTACCCCAAAGTTATTGAAATCTTCATTCTTTATTTGTTTATCATATTTTTCTTATGTACGTAATTTTGCAAATTCATAGCATGTGTTTTTAATTAAAGTTCTATCAATTAAATAAAAACGACAACAATAATTGCCGGAAAAACTAGTTATAAATCTGTGAATTGCATTTACACCCAAATTATCACCTATTACCGTCAATAAAGTTAAGTAAATAGTTTTTTCTTCAGAAGTATTCTCAAAGATGGTAATCCCTGTAGACTCTAAATCTTTCAATTCATCCAAAAGTTTTGATGTTATAATTTTAAAATCGAATTCTTTCTCATCTAATGTATTAAAGAGCAATGGAACGAAAATATTTTCTAACTTTGATTGAATATGGGGTGGTAGACATGGTATCATTATATAAATCGCACCCATTTTAGCTATTCCCCGATGGCTTCCGAGAGGGCTATTTGTTTCATAATCGTCATAATAAAGAATAAGCGGTAAAACGGTTTTATCTCCAAATAGTGCTTTCTTTTTTTGCCATACTTCACCTTGTATTATATGAACTAACAATTGAGTATTGGAAGATAAAAAGTCGACATACTCTAAAATATTATCTAACATATTTGGACACTCGAAAAATAGTTGTAAGTTTTTTTTAAGAGAAGTGAATTCAACAGTCACAGGAAGACTGACGAGATTTTGACGTTCATCTTGTGATCCATAATCATCTCTTTCACCAATTTTGACTGAGTTTGGAGGAAGATAAGTACCAGCCATTTTTAATTTGCTAAAGCGCTTATGTTCAGTCATTAAATCGACAAAAGGATTAATAAGTGATGTATGTAAATTTTTAAAGTATCTTAACTTCTCTTTCGATTCACCCAATTCTTCTAAACGTAATAGTAATCCTTTAGTAAAGATATTTAATGACGAATTTGAAATCAAAGTGGAGCATTCTGTAATTATATTTTGCACTCGAGTACGGGAAATATCATTATAATTGTACAGAGTGGATATAAAAGACAATGACTTCTCAAGTTGTTGATGACATAATGATTTTTTGTCAAAATATTCGTTGAACGGTATAGTGGAAGACATTTTGAACAAATAATGAGATCTTCTCAAACAAGGTACTTGAATGTTAAAAATCTATCTGAAATGTAATAAAAGTTTTTTTGAAAGTTATATTAAAGTTTGCCACCGGTTATGTTGTGTTCTATGTAGCTTTCTATTGCTTTCATTTTATATGATGATTTAGAACACAAAGGAGGAATTTCATAAACCAACTTCTGAAAAAAAATCCAGAAGTTATAAGTTGTCTTTAGGAAGGTCAAATCCAACGCAAAAAAATTTTGAAGTTGAGATCAAGGGCTTTAACAGGATTGGTTGTTATGAAACGACAATTATCAACAATAACATAAAAACTTCTCAATTTTTCACTTGAACCAACGAAGAGTATGTACGGTTGTACAGTTTGTTTTGACTTAAGAGCATCTGTTTTCTTCTTTTCAATAGTTTCAAGAATTTCAGCATCAGTCTAAGAAAAGCAAAACAAGAAATTTAATTGATCTTTTTCATATTTTAATATTTATCGCTTACCTGTATGATGGTTATGAAGTCATCAAGGGTTTGCGATTTTTTATCATTCTTCTCTGCTTTCTCAGGTATATCTTTCGATGCTGATTTTTTTTCTTTAGCTGACTTTTTAGTAGTAGGTGGTTTTAATGCAGCTGACTTTAACATATAACCCAATAATAGAATTAGAATAGCTTGTTCCTCAGCTAGAAGTTATGAAAAAAAAAATCAAATAAAAAGATTATCTTGAAATATATATTACTTATTTACTTATTACTATACCTTCTGATAAATTTGGAAGTATTTCCAATAACTTTACAGCAGAATCAATGTTTTTTAAGCTTTTGTCGATACCAATATAATTTTTAATAAAAATTCTAACGTTGAGCCATTTTGTAATTAATAGTTCTTCTTTACCAGACCACAATTTGCCAAAATCAAATTTAATCTGAAATATAAAGACAAAAAAATCTTTTTAATCTTCATCTTTATAAAATTACATAAGCATACAGTAATATAAATAAATGTAATATAATTACTTACAAGATCTAAACCATTTTTTGTTGTATACAAGAGAACTCATTGAGAATAGAAATATTTATATTTTTGCCTTTTTTCATGAAACTTCGCCAGTAATCAAATGTCTCAGCCCAAAAATCTGTCACTCTGTTCCAAGGGTCAATATTAGTTTTTAGCTAGTTGAACTTTGTAATTACATCATCTATAAATATAAATAATAAATAATTAATACTTTTCTACACCTATGTTGGCTTTGAAAAATGCTAAAAATGTCATAAGAATGTACCAGTAAAATTATTGTCACGGGTTTCTGTTGAAGTTTTGTCAATATTTGCCTTTTTCAAAATTCCTGCTGCTCGTAAATTTTTTTTAACGTAATTATATGAGTGATAATCTACTTTCAAAACAATATCCTATAAACTAAAACGGACTACAAATCTCAAAGTGTCAACACTGCTGTACGCGCATGCGCTAGAAAAAGAATGGCCGAGATTACACTGAGTAAAATTTGAGATTGCACAGAGTACAATCCAGATTGCAGTGGATACAATCCACGATTATAACCAGTGCAATCTGTCACTGTAAAATCCAAGATGTTTCTGAGTAACATCGGGGATTGTACAGGGTAGAATCCAGATAGTACTGGGTGCAATCCAGATTGTACTGGGTGCAATCTAAAATTATTTTTCACCTCAGATACCAGTGAGTGTAATCCGGGATGGCAGCCAGTACAATCTTGTTCTTTCCGTGTAAGAGAAATTGAAAATTTTTTTTAAATTAGGGAAGATATAGGTTTTACCCCGTTTTGCAAAAATCGAGCTTTCATCGGATCTCGACGTTCTTAAATTATAAGTCATTGAATGTCTTTAAATTTCACTGTAAAAATTTTCATTTCTTTTCGGAAAATTTTTTAGATAAATTCACTTCAATTTTTACTCTGCAGACATATCAATTATTTTGTTTCAACTAAAATTAATATTTTTACGTCTGTTACATCTTGAATAAAAGAATAAAAAAAATCTTTTTTAAATCTGTATCACTTTTATTAGAATTCTATGAAAAGATTAAAATTAATCTCCACCACTTACAACAGTTTCATAAATTTAATTGAAATTATATACATAAATTTATAAATTACTAAAATTTTTTCCTTTTACATTTCATTTAAACAAATTATTCTAAAAATAAAATTATCATTGAATTATAATATAAACAAAACCATACTAAAAGAAGCAATTTGATTGAATAGGTCATTTAACAAAATTCATCGAAATTTTTTTTTCAATTAGTTGACCGATTAATATTTTTAAATTAAAATTGATTTCAGATTCGATCGATAAGAAATATCAATTAAAAAAGTGCTCAAATAACAAATTATCAAAATTATGATACAGATTGATTTTACTCTCCAAGAAATAATTATGAATGCGCGCTCGAAATGTGTTGTTTGAATAATTTTGGTCGACGTGCCATAAAATCACATAAATGACATTTATACATGTTCCCTTTCCGGTGAGTATTTATATGAAGCTTAAGGTAATATTCATCCAAACATTCATTTTGGCAAAAAGGACATTTGACTCGTTGATTTTTTTCATTCGCATGTCTTCGTTCGTGTCTCTTCAGTTCTCTTAGAACGACATATCTTTTTTGGCAAACACCACACACATATGGTTTTTCCTTGGAGTGGTGCTTGGTTTTGTGATACTTGAGACCGCTTAAAGAAATGCTTCCAAAAGGACATTGCGAGCATTTAAACGGACGTTCCTTGGTGTGAGTCCTTTCATGAATCTTGATATTCTTCAAAGTTCTGCTCCTGAAGTCACAATGAGAGCACTTATACGGCTTCTCACCGGTATGAATAAGCATGTGAGTCTTCAAGGAACTCAAATATGGAGTAGTGAAATTACAATCAGGATGCGAGCATTCATGGCTTGGACGTTCTTCCGAGTGTTTAGCAAGCATATGGCATTTTAAATTTTGTTCAAGTGAGCATGAAAATGAACAAATCGAGCACTTGTGATGTTTATCCTTTGTATGAGACAGCAAGTGTCGTTTTAAATTAGCTTGTCTGTAGGTCACATAGTGACATTGCTTGCAAGAATAACATTCTGCATCAGCGTGAATGTTCTTCTTATGCTGTTTGAGAGTTTCTGCAATAATTTATATCAATTATGATTAAAATTAATCAAATATTAATTCAATTACTTACTAGCTGTTGCCAAAAGCTTCTTGCATATTCTGCATTTGAAAGTTTGTTTTTTAGGACTTGCCGACGATTCAGGTTCACTAGATTCATCGGACGACATATTGGTCAGTCAATCTTTAATCAAGTCAAGTTTATTAATAAATACTCCTATTTATTTTGCACAGCTTTATATTGCAGGTTAGTGAGTTCAAAATACTTATCACCATAACAAATATAAATATGAGGTAATAAAGCCAGTGCTTCCTCTATTGTAACCTTCTATAATTATATTTAAATATCCCAAAAGAATTAAGCGTGCGATTGTCAGCAAAGATTTTATTAATATTCAAACTTTTAATGACCAAATATGTTAATCCATATAACAAGTTACTTGCGATCAAATGTCTTATGATATAACACTTAAGATAAAATGTAAATTGTCTCAACATTCTGATATGATGATATGAAGAATTTAAATCTGTTTATCGTTTTAATTGATTCCAAATATGATAATCATGTAAATAAGCTAACAGTTGAGTATTTGACAAAATTGACAGCATGAATTGTAAGGATGACTGGCGACGTGAGTCTCGGTGTGTCATTTTGAGTGGCTTACTTAAGATCCAGAGTCAAAACTTTCGGAGCTTTTTCGCTCTTTTTTGGAATAATGGTTCAGTACATGCTGACTATGTAATTCTAAAAAAGAAAGAAAATACTCAATAAATAAAAAAATTCTTGATGATATCATGAGCTAATAATAGAAAAAATTTGAAAATATTTACCGGCTGTTTCAAATGATTGATGGCAACGTTGACAAATGTACTCGATGCTAAGAATTTTGTGACGAGCTCCATAATTTGGAGTCAAATCTTTGCAGTTGCTATCACAAAAGTTCTGTGAATTAGAAATGAAAAAATGAGTATATTAAATAATTGATTGTATTTTTTTAATACTTAAATTTTTATTATATAATTAAATTAATAATTAATTACCTGTTTCGATTCTGTTATATTTGAATTTTCTTTTTCAGAAGCTTCCGTGTTAATAACATATACAATACTATCTTTTGGAATGTCAAGTCGTTGGAGCACGACAGATGGAAGATATTTACTAGGGATGTTTGATGATGAGTTTAATTTAATTCCTGACATTTTTGTTTATTTATTGCAACTGTAAGTCAATTCTAACGTCTGTAACCTAAAATAGTATGTCAAAAATAATTAATTAATTAATTATCAATTAATTATAGATAAAATTTGGTGTTTAAAATTTTTAAAAAACAAAGTACTTACCCAATACGCTCACAGAATAAATGATTTATTATAATTGCTTTATGGAGTTATTTATTCCATTAACTAATTGGCAACGTAGTTTAACTCCTCGGGTGCTGTAGTTCTTATGTACTTGTAGGTTAAAACGGAGTAGTTATTGTAATAAACTTATCACAACAATCAGCCATTATTAAAAACAGATTTCAGTGCTCTCTGTGTGTGCTATTAATTAATTTTGCATGAAATACCTTTTATTTTTCGTAGAAATATTTAAAAATTAAAAATTGCAGATTCAAATAATTTCATCAGTTTAATTAAACTGCTGATTTTAAATTAATAATTCAAGCATTTATCAAAAATTTATACAATTGAATAAAATTTTTTTTCAGATGTCAATGTTTACAGTGGAAATACAACAATCGATTATTATTGAATGATTAAAAAAAGAATTAGTTTTCTAAGTATATATTTTTCCATTCTCAATCTACTTAACATTTAGTTATAACTTATATATAGTTAAAAATTATTCAATGTAGCAGTTGCTACAATCACGTTCATACTAATACTGAAATCAGCTAGATTTCTAATGATTTTTCATGAAAATGAAGTTAGCCGACATTTCAAAATTTTTGAAATTTTTTGTTGAAAAAATTTCAATTGAATAATTAAAAAAAAATTTCACCTCTAAAAAACTTGAAAAACCATAAGTGTAATTTTTTATAAATATCTTTTTAGTTGTAATTTAATTAATAAATAAAATCAAAAATTTTCAGACGTCTGCTAACTTTAGTGTCACATAATTAATATTACACATATACACATGTTTTAATTAACGCCTTTCTTCTCAATGAAATAATAAATCTCTTGGAATATTTATAAAAAGTCTAGTTAGTAAACAAAATTTTCGGGTAAAATAAATGTCAGAAATATAAACAATGAGGTAGATTAACATTTTATTTTATGCATAAACTACGTGATTTTTGCAACTACTCTGTTTTGGTTTGTTTAGAAACAATAAATGATGGAATAAGTGGCGATCCAAAGAGTATCATTGCCATTAAATTTCGTAAAAATTTGAATCGATTTGGTTCGCTAGATTTTGAGAAATCTTAAAAATAAAATTTAAAAAAATCGTTTTATCATATTCATTTTTCATATTGTCGAATTATTTTGAATCATTTCAAATCCCTTTTCTTACACGGTTAAAAAACTATGGTATCAGCAACTACACATGAAGTTACAATGGAATAAAGTATAATGTGTTTAGGGATAGTTTTCAACGTGTAGAAAATGTATCTCCATGTGTAGTTGCTGATATCACAGCTTATATTACGTATAATTATTAACATACACGGACATTGCAATACCCAGACCGATAGCCTTTTATACACACAATAACAAATATCCAAATCTACACACTTACTATAGCTCTTAAACTAATATCGTGATAATCGAATGGATTTCAGGTCAAGAAAATGAAAGAGTCATGGGAAAATAAATGCTTAGCCAGAAATGATGGGAGAAAGAGAGGAAAAAAAAATTAACAAAAGCGGAAAAACATTGGAATAGATTACAGTAGACACTTATTTGGCCATATTGCGGGATTATTTCATTCGAATGCCGGATAATTTAACTGAAAAATTGAATTTATTAAAAGAATGCGGAAAAAAGATAGCGGAAAAGGATGGCAATGAGGATGGAATGATATTTCCAAGCATTGGGTCGGATGAAGATGAGGAAAATGGACCAGAAAGGGAAAAGGTAGAGAGCGCAAAAGAAAATGAAGAAAAAGAAGAAGAAGAAAAAGAAGCAGCAAGAACAGGCTGCGACAAAGAAAATATAGAAAATGAGGGCGAAAGAAACACAAGAGAAGCAGAGAGAAAAGGAAGGCGAGAAGGACAAAAAAAAAGAAACAAAGGCAAGTAAAAAGAAGGGAAAAGAAAAAAGGAAGCATGAAGACACTGAAAAAAAGGAGCTTGCAGAAAGTAAGAAAAGAAGAGAAGAAAAAGAAAAAAACAAAAAGGAGAAAGAAGAAGAGGATGTGAGCCAGAAGTTATCGATAAGAGAAGAGAATTATGAAAGAAATTCAGGGAGTAACTTGAGCGTCGTGGATAAGGAGGTAACAATGGAGAATATATTGAAGACATTGATCGAAAAAGGAGTACAGGAAAAGTGTAAAGATGGGTATCTGATTGCGATGAACGATTTGAAAGAAATGACTGAAGAAACTATAGAATATTTGAGAATGAATACAACTATGGTCGAAAACTTGAAAGGAATGACGGAACCAGAAGTTTTACAATTAATAAATTTTAAATTACATGATGGTGCCATTTAAAAAAAAAACGAAAGTAATAAAATGATAATAAAATGTAACGTCCATAGAAAAAAGAGAAAAAATAAAATTATGCATATTTATTTGCATATATATATATATATATATATATATATATATATATATATATTTTTATTATTTATTATTTATTTATTTCAGCCACTGGGGCCTTGAAACAGGACTCAGTACGAAATAACAACGTCACAACAGCAGCGACAATTATTTACACGCGTAGCGAGTTCGTGGAACATGAAAATGAAGCAAGTCAGAAAGGGTTAATAAGTCGGCCATTGGGAAGCAGCGCACCGTCTAAATTAAATCGGTTGTTTTTTATTATTAATTAAATTATAATAATTATATACTGTTAATATTATGAATTATACAACTAGAAAATTTTTTTATCGAAAATTGAGTTAAATTGACATCGGATAAATAAATGAATAAAAAACATGTCAAGTGGAACTAGTGAAACTGAATGAGACAGCAGACCAACGATAGTGGATACGCTAAGATGATTTCAGGAGATTATAAAGCCCCGATTCAAGATTTCTTTTCAAGGTTTGTTTTGTTTAATTATATTCTATTATTTATGATGAATATTTTTTAGGTGACTTAATCAATTTCATCACTGAATTAATTTTTATTCACAAAACTTTGCGTTTGAAGTTTATCTTTCTGAATTGCGGGTGTATAATGCTAGAAATTAGCCGATGCTTGGCTTAATTAAAACTTAGAACAAGAGCTTTACAATTTAACCGGTTAAGGTGGCTAGAAATAACTGTGAACTTAGCCGACAACCGACAATCGAAAATTTTAAAAATCGATATCTCAGCGAGGAAATCGATTTTGACAAATTAAAAAAATTGCAGTTCTTTTTTTAAATTCTTACAAATGCATTTATTTGTAAACAAAATACGATTTTTTTTTCTCGATGAAATTTTGGAAATAAAACTTTTACGGGTGCTCCAATCAACACTTTTAGATAAAAAAATCTGAAATTGAGTACTTACTTTTTTTTTTAATAAATTTAGACCTGCATTTAATTTTTTTTTTTTAATTACTAGAACGTTGTAGAAGCAATAAAAATTAAAAAAAAAAATTAGGAAAAATAAAAAAATGCAGGTCTTTATTACACCAAAATCTACACCTGCATTTATTTAGAATTACATTTTTTTTTATTTCGTACCAAGTTATCAATTTTTTTCTAAATAGAAGATTTTTTTTTTTATTTATATCTAGTTTACAAGCTTACTTTACTTAAAACAATACATAAAATTTACTTAATTTTCGCCAAACTACACCTGAATTTTTATAAAGTTAAGTTTTATTCATTAAAATTATACTGTAAACAAAAAAATAACTTTTTTTTCAAATTTTGCCGCTCTTTTATTTTTGAAATGTTTTTTCTGCTATGCACTAGCAGCGCTCGCGCTCTACTCGCCATTGCCCGACTAAGGTTGCAAATATTCAATTTTCAAACAACTGACATTGACGTTGATTCATTTTCTATTAATTAGTTGCCTTCTTTACTTGTTTTATAATAATTTGTTTTTATTATCTTCTACTATTATATGTCACAATCAACAATTATTCGCTTAAAGGTAACAATTATTATTATCTAGTATCATATTGTTGAACTACTATTTTATAAGTACAATTCTGAATTGCTTCATTTTATATTTTTATAGGATACTATGGATATCTTTTTCTTATATTAATAAATCAAAATTGCAAGTATGAAATTTGACACGACAAAAGGTTATACGGCATTATTATTACATGCCAAAAATATTCAAGATATTGATGACAATCCTGCTCAACAAGAAATTCTTTTTTCCAAGCTTTGTGAGTATTTTAAATTAAAAAATAGAAATCAAAAAGAAAATTCTTACACGAATTTATATTTTGCTTGGAAAAACGACAGACATGAATTAAAGACCAAAACATTAAAAAAATTAAAATTGAACGAAAATAATAATGATAACAATAACAACAATAATGTTGATTATAATAATAATGGTATTAATATTGATGATGATAATAATGACATTGATAATGATAATAATGATATTGATAATGATTTAGATCCACTAATTCGACAGTTAAGCCGTCAATTTAGCCACTCTTCAATATCATCTGAAGAAACTACCGAAGAAATTGCTAAAATAAAAAATAGTTACGATTTTCTTGGCACATTAACTTTACCATCAACGAAAATTGTATATGAAGAGTTGATTGTTTCGGAGTTAGTTCATCAATATCTTCGAGACATCATACCGGATAAATTTAAAATTACATGCATGATCATTTTCGGTGACGGTTTTAGATTACGCGAAGATATTTATTTTCGTGACTATGCTTATTGGGGCCAACCAGATTGCAATGAAAAATTTAAATTCCAAGGACACATGATTGGTTTAAAGACCAATGTAAAAATTTATGTCACTGTAAATGAAACCAATCACACATTGAATTTATCCTTCCAAATTCGTGGAACTCATCGACAAAAACTGAAAGAAAAATTACGACCTTTAGGCCCGAAGATCGAGACGCGCCAGTGCTATGTCGAACAGTCATCGATCTCTGGTAACTTATCGATTTAGGGTAATTTTACCCTGTTACAACTGAGATCAAATTTGATGTACTTTCTTCTGCTACTTTGGTTTTCTTTCTCTTTGCAATTTCCTTCAGCCAAGTGGTTGCTGCTTTTTCTCCTACACTGCTTAATATTTCCTCTGTTGATAGCATGGTTCTCTGAATTTCTACACACTCTTCTCTCCAGTGATCTATGGAGTCTTGTCCTTTGCCGCATAGCCAGCATATTCTTATTTTGTCATCAGCCCACTTCTTGTTTATGCCTTCTAAAGTTCCGCATCTTGCTTTTGCTATTATACAATACATTGGCTTCTAGATATGCTGGTGTTTCACCTGAGTGTATCTTTGAGTATTTTTGGTTGTATTTTAGTTTTTCAATTTTATTCCATTGGAGCTACCTTTGTACATCTAACCCGCGTGTTTTCAATTCAATTACCACCAACATCCCAGCGTCTCTTATTGCATCCACTTCTTCTTGACTAAGTCCACACTCGTTTAGAAACGTTGTTCTATATTTAAGACTCACTTTACCTCCTTTTCCTCTTGTTCTTTCTATCAGACATTCTTTAACGAGACCTCCTTTCTCTAGGATTTTGCTTTCGTAGTCCGCAGCTAGTTTTGCGAACTTCAGTTTCAATTTTTCCCGTTTAGTTTCTTCTAGCAAGATGCAGTCTGGTGTGCATTTTTCAAATCCTAATGTCCACTTGAGGTATTTCTTCTGTAATCGCTCTATTTCTTCCACTTCTTTCCACCCCCACAGCTCAGCTCCATATGCCATTATGCTGACTACTAGGCTGTCAAACATTTTTATTCTTCTTTTGTAGTCTTTTTTAAAAAGGCGCTCTCCTATACTCCAGGTGTGCTTCATCACAGTAACAGCTTTTTTGACTCTTTCTTTTATATGTGTTCTGTTTTTTACGCTGCATTTGAAGAGGGAACCTAAGTAGGTAAATTCAATTACTTCTTTCAGTTGTCTTCCTTTAGAGAACCAGTTCGACTTTTTTCTCTTTCCACCTCCGTTTCTGAATACCATAATCTGGGATTTTTTTTCGTTCAGTATTAGCTTTTTCTTATCTAAATATTTCTCAAGTCTCTTGATCATTTCTCTTAATTCACCTTCGCTAGTTGCGAGCAGCACAACGTCGTCAGCATACTCCAAGCTCCATATTTTCTCTTTACCTATGACGACTCCATCGGTTTGCCCCTTGCTTAGGACGGTCCCCATGTCAGCCATCAAAATTATGAAAAGTGTAGAGCAGTGTGGCCAGATCGCGCTCGTTTCTTACCCCCACTTTGTAGGACATTCTCATCTGACTACATTGAAAACGGTACAAAGTGGGGGTAAAAAAATCGCACGATCTGGCCACACTGGTGTAGAGCTTAAAGGACATCATTGCCTCACTCCCTCGTTAGTCCAGAATTCTTCTGATATTTTACCTCCTGCTCTTATTTTGCATTTAGTTTCTTTGTACAGCTCTTTAACTCTTTGAATTAGACCTTGCCTGACTCCTCTTTTTTCCATAGCTTCCCACAGCACCTTTCTGTCAACACTGTCAAATGCAGCTTTTAAGTCTACAAAAAACGTAAAAAGTTTACCTTTTTCTTTTGCTAGCTCCTTCTCCGCTACATGCCTTAATATGTAGATGTTGTCAATCGTTCCTCTTCCTCTTCTGAAGCCCGCTTGTGTTTCTGGGAGTATACCTTTACCTTCAATGTCATTCAGTAGCCTTTCGTTCAGGATCATTGCGTAGATCTTGTACGCTGTGTTAAGGAGAGCGATGCCTCTGTAGTTTTCCACGTTGTCTTTGTCTCTATTTTTATGCAGAGGTGGCAGTAGTCCGGTTTTCCAGTCTTCTGGCATTCCTTCACCTCGCCATACTCTTTTCACTAGATTATATATCTCTTGTTCTGTGCTGCCTTGGACATAGATCCACGCTTCGTTCGGAATACCATCTTCACCGGCAGCTTTCTTTCCCCTGATTAAAAAAAAGTATTGAAAAAGATTGAAAATGAATGTAAATGAATCCAAACGAATTCGCCCAATGCAAACTGTATATCTATATATACATACATTATAGATATACAGTTGCATAGGTCAATACTTTTTTTTAATCAGGGTCGTTTCAATTTCCTTACTTGCTTCCTAATTTCTTCATCCGATAATTCTTCTTCTTTTTCTTTATCCTTGTCTTCTACTCTGTTCCAATCGCCTATTGCTTTTGTTCGTTCACCATTCAGTACAGCTCTGAAATGATTACTCCATTTCTCCATTCTGATGTCTTTGTTGATTTCTGACCTTGGTTTTCTATATTTATTGATGTACTCCCACACTTTTTTTCAGTTTTTGCTTTTTTTGTTTCTGCAATTTCCTCTTCTTTCAATTTTCTTTCTTTTTCTTTACATAGCTTTCTGAGTTCTTTTCTTTCTTTTAAGTAATTTTCTTTTGTTGGCCTTAACACTTCCTCCAAAAATTTCAAACTTCCATATCTCTAAACAGAAACAGAAATAACCTTGGGCCTTGTTGGACCTTACGTTATTCTACAGAAATTTTTTAGCGCAGCAATATCGGTCTAGTACAAAAATTTTATCAGATACGAATTTGTTAAACTATGTCAAGAAAAAAAATCTTTTCAAATTTTTTCGTGAACAATATCTCTGAAACGAAACAACTTCGAAGTCCAAAACGAAGTCCAAAACGCATTTTGATCAGGTCTCTCACACAGAACTACGGCCATATTTCTGAAGTTTTTTCAATTCATTCAGGAGAAATTAAAAATTACTTTGGTGGAGATTAGGGTAGAAGTAAATTCTTCTAGTTAGTTGAATAACATGACTACAAACTTATGTTTGTTGTAAAGAAGTAAATTTGAAGGAAATACTTACTTTCAAACTTCAACTTGTCACGACCATCTATTAAAAGATAATTGTCCATATCTTTAGGTGGATCTAAATACTTTTTTTTTATAACTTCTGGAGTCCAAACTACTTGTACCAAGCAGCAGAGACGTTTCTTCATCGACTTTTGTTTCAGAACATTGACTAATTGGGTACTGGTAAATATCATATTATCAATCGCCGTTATCTACAAAAATAAGAAAAAAAAAGCTTTTTATTATGTTATAGATTTGATAACTATGTATTATTAATTATAATAATACACGATAATGTGTTACATATAATTTAATGTACATTGAAATCTTTTGTCTCGAATTTAACTTTCAATTAACTATATATGAACTCTACGTAACTTGAATTATTCTTAAATATGATCGATTATTTTAAAAATTTTGAAAATCCCCATTCAAATTCACACACATGCACAGTCAAAATAATAGTTTACCTGTTCTCCATTTTCAATGACAATAGTTTCCTTTAAGTTCACACTTTTTGCCACAGCGAGCCTATCCTCCATGCGTCTTTTCCAGGCTGGTCCTGCCATTTTTCGCACTCTGTCTCTATGAATCAATTCTTCCTCTGTCTCTTTAACACTAGAGTTTGATTTAGAAGTTGGAATCGAGGGTGGTCGGAGCGGAGTATTTTCATAGTTTGTTCCTTCATTATTAGTAACATCTTTTAACATCTGTCTGTTATGGTTGGTCTTCAGTGGTTCTTCTGTTTTATTCAACGTTGCCTGCCATTTACATTACAATTAGATTTTAAAAAAATTACACGGAACCAAAAAACACATAAATTATTGAAATTTTTTGTTTATAACATTAAATCTCATGGAACATGATACTTTCATTTTATTTTTCAAAAATTATTATTTAGACTTTAATAATTATAGTATCAACCAAAAAAAAAAACAAATTATAAATCTTTCAGAAACTTACATCACTTTCTTGAGTCGATGATGAGATTTTAGGCAATCGATTTCGAAAATAGTCTGCTTCGCTTCGATTTGCCATTTCGGCCATTTTTTTTTGGAACCACCTGTAAGTAAATGAAATAGAATATATAAGCCGTTACTTACTTATAGCGTTGCTTGAATATAAAGAAAGAGATTTTCGTTAAAAATTAATTCAACGAACTTTTGAATTTTCTTTACTTCCTTGTAAGTCATTTGCAGATGGAGTATATGGTTGTTTGGGAATACGAACACGCTTGTCAGTCGGTTCCCATCTTTTTCTTAGAAGTTCTCTGTCATCTAGTATACATTGACATCAAAGAAATTGATATTAGTTTAAATGTTAGGGACAATCAGAAACAATTATATGAATATCTATACCGAAAAAAAAATTATATACTTTACATAATATAGATTTTTATTATTAGTAACAGTAAACTAATGAAGTTTTAGCTAAATCTACTGTTTTCCACATTTTTGAAGTAAAACTTTTTTAGGCGCGACTTGAGGGTAATTTAGATTTTTGGAAGATGGAAGAATGGAAGATGGTCGTGCTGTAGTTGAAAACCTGCCAGGCTGTTCCTACGAAGATGGCGAAAGCGTCAGTATTATTGATTCCAGATATGAAGTAGCAAATGAAATTTATTTAGATGAAAGCGACAATGAAGACAATCTACATCCAGAAATAACTATGTCACTCTTAAATGTAGAAGTCAGAGATGACGGAAATTTAGATGTTGATGATAATGATGATGATGTCGTTGATAATGCTGATGATGATAACGACTTCGGTTACGACGACGATCGTGACAATAATTATGATTACGATGATGATGATGATGATGATGATGATGATGATAATGATGATGATGATGATGACGACGACGACGACGACGACGACGACGACGACGACGGTATCCAAGATGCGGTGGATAAAATCAACGTATCAATCAAATTGTATACCAACGAATAAAGAACAATTGTGGAAATATTTTTACATATCATTTTTATTGTCGAAGCTGTCGTCACTACTTGGGTGAAAAATGCAAAAAAACGAATAAAATAAATAAAAAATGTATATGTGAAGTTTCGGTCTCGAATGTAGGCTACTTTATATATATATATATATATATATATATATATATATAAGTTTAGTTGCACAAATCAAAGAACTCCTATCAATACCTAATATTTCTGAGGCATTGAAGTATAGATTTTGGAGAACTAAAGCAAATGCCGATGCTTATCAAGATATATATGACGGGCGAGAATATAAATCTTTATATTCACTAGGAGCATTTTTAGAGAAATAGCATAATTTTTCATTCACATTTAATACTGATGGATGTAATATCGCCAAATTTTCTAATTCAAGTGCGTGGCCTATTTATGTACAGATCAACGAATTACCTCCACACATGCGGAAGAAACGTATGCTCCTTGCAGCAATTTATGTTGATCAACATCATCCAGTTATGAATTGTTTTCTAAAACCATTCACAGATGAAATGGAAAAACTACATTCGTCAGGTGTAGAGTGGATATCTTCTGGTTCATTAAAAATAACATCAAGGTTTATTGTAACTACGTGTACCCTCGATTCTCCAGCTAGAGCTGCAGTGACATCTATAAATCAATTTAATGGATTTTATGGATGTTTATATTGTTACGCAAAAGGACAAAGCTTAAGACCTGGTAAATTCGTTTATCCACTGAGTCAGTGCTCTAAAAAGCAACGAACAGACAGCAAATTACGTGATGATATGGCGTACGCTTTTGATAATAATAAAAAGCGACATGTAATTGAAACTATCTCATCGATAGTAGCTTTGCCATTATTCAACATACGCGATGGGGTTGTTGTTGAAGCGATGCACGCAGTTTATTTAGGAGTTGTTCGGCAACATACACGACTACTTCTTACGTCATCTATAGCTGTCTATTACGTAGGAAGTTCTAAAAGTATTAAAGTAATAGATAATTGTTTATTAGCTATCAAGCCACCGTCCTGTCGGTCACGTAAACCAAGGTCAATAACAAGTTATCAAAAATGGAAAGCTTTAGAATGGCGTAACTGGTTGGATTACGGTCCAATTTGCCTTAAGGAAGTATTGTCGGCAAAGTATGTTAGTCACTTTGCACTTTTGGCAGAAGCCGTTCATCACTTAAATAGCGACTGTATCTCATCAGCAACATTAGATCGTTGTGAAATGTTACTAAAAGCATACATCAAACTATTTGAACAATACTTCGGTCTTGAAAATATGACATCCAACATACACTTGTTGACGCATTTAGTAGACGTGGTTAAAAACTGGGGCCCGATATGGGTACATGAAGCATTTGTATTTGAATCCATGAATAAAAGAATTTTAGATTTTGTTACAAGTTCTTTTGCGGAAACTGATCAAATCGCAACGCGCTTCCTCATACAGAAATATTTAATTAATATCTTATACGATGAAAAAGTTTCTAGTGAGACAAAAAAATTCATTGCAAAGGAAATTAAAATTAATTTAGAGCACAATAGCGGTTATGCAAGAAATCTCTTAGTTGGTTTCGGAAAATTTACAACTCGAATGCCTACAGATGAAGAACGAACTTCATTGAATAAAATAGGTTATGATCCGTCGAATATAGAATGTTTTAAAAAAATGAAATTGAATGGACAATATTATACGTGCGAAAACACAAAAAAGCTAAAATTCTGTAATTCTGTGATTCATGATGGAAGTAGGACATTTGGCAAAATAACTAACATGATCAAGTTTCGAATTAATAATGAAACTATTAGTGGCATGTTTATTAAATGTTTTCATCAAGTCGGACACGCATACAATAACCAACATATCGTTCGAGCAACAGCCTCAAATAATTTAATTTTTGTTAAAGAGTCAATGTTGATAAAGCCGGCCATTTTGATTGAAACAGCTAAAGACATATTTGATCAAGCAAACGAATAGCTGGGAGACTGACTGAAGGAGACTTCTCGGTTCTTGAATTTATGATTTCACATAAATGGCCATAAATTATTGTAATTTAAGGGGTATTCTAGTGTAGAGGCGTGAATTTGAGGTGTGTATAAAAAAAAAAGTATATGCATTTGTTGATGTAAATAAATTTAATAGTCGACAAAATTCACACCAAAACAAAAAATATTTTGTCTTTTATTTATTTTTAATAATGAAGACTGTATGTAGGATTAAGGTTTTGTAAAATATGTATTGTAAAAAATAAAACCAAGAATAATAAATATTAGTAATTGTTTATGGATGGAGCAATTTATAATTCGAAAAAAAATTATATTTTCCTCACGCATCAGTTGACTGTGTAATTCATTAGTTTAAAAGTTATTCCAAAAAAACCACATTTGAAATAATTTTTTTTCGTAGTTTTTTCAGATTTCTCAAAATCTACTGATCCAAATCGGTCCAAACCATATTAAAAATGTAAGTTCAGTCAAGCCCTTTTAATTTGCGTCAACTGCGATAAAATCGGT